>CANXYI011915103.1:0-14456 GCA_948208565.1 Hura crepitans | reverse complement strand
TGTCTATTAACTACTACCTTCAGCCTTTCTTTGACTATCTTTCCTTTTTCTTCAACATCTCAAATCAATTCAAAACCAACAATCTTTCTTTCCCCAACCTCACTCTAACATAAGGGAGTTTTGTATTATCTGCCATATAGTGCCTCATACGGTGCCATTCCCAAGCTAGACTGGTAGCTGTTATTATAGGCAAACTCTGCTAAGGATAAGTACTAATCCCAACTACCCTTAAACTTAATAGCACAGCCTCGTAGCACATCTTCTAATATCTGTATCACCCTCTCTAACTGTCCATCAGTCTAAAGATGAAATGTTGTGCTGTAAGCCAATTTGGTACCTAATGCCTCCTGTAACTTCCTCCAAAATCTAGAAGTAAAGCAAGGATCTCTATCAAAAATGATAGTCACTATCATACAATCTGACTATCTCATCCTCATAAAGTTTAGCCAATTTCTTTAAGGAATAATCCATTCTGATAGGGATAAAATGGGCTATCTTAGTCAACCTATCCATTATTGTCCACAAAAGCATAACACTTGCCTCTAGTCATAGGCTAACCTATCATAAAGTCCATAGTCACCTTCTCCTATTTCTATTCTAGTATTGCTACAGGATGTAGCAAACTAGAAGGAACCTAATGCTCAGCTTTTACTTACTAGCATGTCAAACACATAACAACATAGTCTGTGTAATGATTGCATTTTGAGGCTTTGAGAACAGTGCCATAGGGTTCGAGGAGTGCACTCGGGTTGTCAGGTCACTTGCATGTGGATTGAGGTAGTGGCATAGGTCATAAAAATTTAAGGGGCCTTAACTAGATGAAAAAGGCATAATAAAAAAATTTAGCAAAACTAATAATTCATTTCGAGCTGTAAGCTACCCATCGAGCCAATAAAAATTTTTCTAATCAAGACTGAGCCAAGATGTGTTCGAATGGACTCAAAAATATCAAACGCTAAAGCTAGAAAATTACACTGGGACTAATGGTGAAAGAATTTTTGAAATCGGAGATCGTTTGCAAAATCTCATAATTTTTAAGGTTGGCATGCAAATTGAGGCAGTCTAAAAACTACCCTATAGATGGAATCTGGCCACAAAAATTTATGAGCAAGTAGAAGGGATTAAAATAGGAATTTTAAAACAAATGATGTAATTTTTAGAGGTTTGAGTAAATTTTTATGACTTTTTAAAGTTTCCTAAAAAATTAGGATGGTTCAAGAATTACTGGGACAAGGGTGAGGTGGCAAAATGGGGCCCACTATAGTACCAAATGTCTTAGCCCACTTTCCAAGTGGCAAATGGGCCATGACAAGTGGATTTCCACTTGTAAGAAATAAAAACACATTTTCTCCTTTCCTGCATAGTTGCCGACACCACTTTTGGAGTTTTCAGGCCATAAGTTTTTGCTTTGACTTCTAAATGGGTTGATTTTGGTGGCTAAATTTTCGTTTGGATGTTAGGCACCACTAGGAAAAAGAATCATGCCAAAAGGAGCTGTGTTTTAAGGGAAAAAAAATTAGAGAAGGAGATAGACTTAGAACAGTCCAAAATTGTGTATATGATGTGAGTTCTTAGCTATATCTCCCTCATTTCTTTGTCTTTTTGGGTGATTCTTGATGCCAAATTGTAGCTAACATGTGTGTGATAGCGTATATAAGGGTTTATTGCCCATTGGAGGCTAGCTTAGAGGTCACAGAGGAGGCATAATTACATCATGGAAGCTAGAATTAGGCTAGCAGCTTGCTTTTGGATGGGATTGACATCTTCAAAGGCTCATGTAAGTGAAGTTAAAGCTTTTTCATTATGTAATAGGGTTCCATAAGGTTTAACATGGAAATAAGATGGCTAGAATGGTGAAATTAGGGGTGATTTTTCCTTTAGTTGTTATGAATTAGTACACACCTACTAACTAGGGGATATGTTTTGAAGAATTTGTCAAAAGTAGTTCCATTTCTTTGCTAATTTTGCTAGATATCAATACTTATGTGGGTTATACATGAGCTAAAATGTAATTTCAGTATGGTATGACATGCCAGAATGAAGTTTATAGTCATTTTAGTTGTGAAATATTAGTGAATTATGCACTTAAAATTGGTACCCGAGAGCCATTCTTAGTGTATTATTTGATGGCAGCAAGTTTTTTATGATAATTACTTGAGAATTGAGTATAATTGTATCATGGCATATGTTTATGAATAAATGTTGATACATTATGAAAGGGTATGGTAATGGTGTATATTTTTATCTTAGTAATCGAGAGTTGATTTAGTGATATGGTTTGTAATATAGTTCCTAAAAATATTTAGTATGTGCATTATGTTAACTATGAATTTGACTAATAATGATTATGAGTTTTAAATGATGTATATGATATATTAGCATAACAATGTACACTTGAAAGGTGCCTTGAAAGGGCTAAGAAAGTCTTAGTTTAAAATGTATAATTAAAGATTAGAATATTGACTTAAAAGTAACCTTAAATGAACTAACAAGTGAACCTTCCTTGTGCCTCTAAGAGGCTAGTCTTAATTTACACTTTGGCTATGGATTTGGCCCAGTGATAGCGGTATGGTGCCTAGATTTTAGCCATGGAATTGGCCCAACTTTAGTTGGCTTTATTACCTAGACTTTAGCCATGGACTTAGCCCAGATATAATTAGCCTAGTGCCCAGTGAAATATTAAAAAGAATAGTGAAAACTAAAATTGAATTTGGACTTAAAATAGTCTTAGAAAACTAACTTCCAAAAGTGGTTGAAATGACCTATAACTGTCAATTGGACCTCTACCTGAATCAAAAATGTCACTGGATCAGAAAGTATTAAGTTTTAAAGTGGAAATGCCATGATAAATCATACCATAAGACACTTTGAGTTTTAATCATAATAGACTTAAAAATTATTTCTGAATTTTACCCAGTAGAGCCAAAAAGTGGGTATACCAGTTTGAATAAAATTTTAAAGTATATGATAAAATTTTTATATGTCTATTTTTTAGACTTAAATGTTATAAGAATAATTTTGGCTAATAAACAAAGTTAAATTGAGCTACTTGGCCCACTAGTTAGACACCCCATTAGATGGGTTGACTAGTCAACTTAGGGTTTTGCAGCTACTAGTCATTAGTGACTAGAGAGGTCTACGAACTGATCTCTATTATGTCACCCAATCATTTCTGATATTCATTGGTGGCTGGAGAGGTCTATGAACTAATCTCCATTATGTCACCTAGTTCTTGACAGTTATTTATGGTTAGAGAGGCCTACGGGCTGATCTCTATTATTCCACTCAGTTATTTTTCTTGTGTCTGGGGAGGCTACGGCTGATCTCCATTATGGCACACACGCCAGTGCAGTGGTATAGGTCCAGAATGAGGAACACTGCACTAGTTATTATCCCTCTAGATCTAGTATTTTAAAGTGTCATCTTCCGAGTTGGGCTAAAGAATTAAATCAAGTAAGTAATCAGATTGATTATGAACAGAAGGATTAAGTATAATAGAATAGTGTTTCTTAAGTTTTGATAAAGTGCCAACTAAAAGGCATTTTAGATATTTTGCACAAATGTGCTAGATCAATTTAAATAAGTAATTTAAGTAAATATATATACATACATATAAGGCAAGAAGACTACTTCATGACATATATAAATACCTTAAAGAAAGAAAGTGAAGCAAATGTGAATAACTCTTTCAAGAGAAGTAATAAAAATACCGTAAAAGGGTATTTTAGTAATTTTCCACTTTTAAGATAGATTAAGTAATCCTTCCAAAGTTGCATGTATTAAGTAACAGTCCTCCCTTTTAAATGACTTCTGTAAGTCAAAAATGTTAATTTTAGACTAGACAAATACCCTAAGGGTATTTTAGTAATTTTGGCACCACAGTAAATAGTTAAATTATTTAATGAAGTAAAATTATACTTTTAACGGCATAAGTAAGTTAATTAAATTACACCATGATTAAATTGCTTTAAATTCACCATTGAGTATCTCATATACTCAGCGTACCGATTTTGGTGCACAAGTACACTACAGCGGGACCTACCTCATAAAGCGTAACGACACTAGTTTAGAGGATACAAGTGAAGACTTTAGATGAATTAATGTACTTTTCGATATCCATGTACTTAGGTGGGAAATAGGTAGGCAAATGTATTTAAGCTTCAACAATGTAATGTAATTAAGTAATTATGACCTATTGATGTAAATTTAGTACTCTATACATGTTCCATGATGAATGAAAATGTATGTATGATGTTTATGTTGAGGCAAGCCTGAGGCTCTATATAGTTATCTGTGGCCTGAGGCCTGCATTGTTGTGTGCTAGATAATGATGATAGGCTGAGAATAGGGGACCAGATGGGTCCAGGTGTTGTGAATAATTGATAGAAATGCTTAACAGGATTGTTTAAATTTTGAGATAGGACTCGGGCAGCCGTTATGTTGCTGGATTTTTAGGCAATACCTTAGTAGGATTTGATTTCTTTTGTAATGAGTAAGTAATATTGTTTCCAACCTAAATGGACCAAAGGAATTGATGGAAGGGGTTTTGGAGTCAGATAGCCTGATCTAGACTGAATTTAGTAAAAGTTAAATGAATAACCTTAGGAGTAATTTTAGGATGGGTGACCTGATGGGAAGTGTACCGCTTATTAGGTTTCTTCAGGAATCCTATAGGGGGTGTCATAGTCTGCTACATCGTTCTTCATACTAGGCCACCAATACTAGGATTTCAAACTTAAGTACATTTTCGTGCTCCCTGGGTGTATGGAATAAGGAGCTTCATGTGCCTCTCTAAGTATCTGTAATCTCAAGTCATCTATACTAGGTACACACAACTTGTTCTGATAGTACAAATACTTATCCTTTATTAACTCAAACCTTATGACCTTCCCCTCTTTAGCTTTACTAATCATCTTAACTATTTGCTCATCTCTCATCTAATTCTCTTTGATCTAATGCCTAAAATCTGACCTCACTTGTAATTCAACCAATACAACATTTTTTGAAGTATACTGTAACTTGACATTTATAGCTTTCAAGGTTATCATAAATTTTTTGCTTAAGGCATCAGCCATAACATTTGCTTTCCCCAGATGATAATCAATGATACAATCATAATCTTTAATTAATTCCAACCACTTTCTCTATCTCAAATTCACTTCCTTCTATGTAAAGAGGTATTTCAGGTTTTTATGATCTATATATATATAGCACTTCTCACCATACAAATAATGCCTCCAAATCTTTAAAGCTAACATAATAGTAGCTAGCTCCAGATTATCTATGGGATAGTTTTTCTCATATGGCTTTAATTGCTTAGAAGCATAAGCTACTACTTTTCCATCTTGCATTAATACACAGCCTAAGCCATTTAGTGAGGCATCACTATATATCACAAAAATCCCTACCCTGTTAAGGTTGAATCAGGATAGGAGCCTCTATCAACATCTATTTTAGCTTATTAAAATTGGCTTGACACTGATCATCCCATACAAACTTTACATTCTTTCTTATTAGTCTGGTTAAAGGAGTGGCAATGATGGAGAATCCTTTTACAAACCTCTTATAATAACCAGCTAATCCTAAAAAAACTTCTCACCTCTATGACATTCCTAGGAGGTTCCCATTCTAACACTACTTTCACCTTGTTAGGATTAACTTTGATTCCCTGAGATGAAACTATATGACTTAGAAAAGCAAATTCCTCAGCCAAAACTCACTCTTATTGAGTTTGGCATACAATTGCTTCTCTCTTAAGGTTTGTAACACCACCTAGAGATGCTCTTCATGCTCTTTTTAACTTCTCAAGTACACCAGGATATCATCTATGAATACCACCATGAACTTATCCAAATAAGGCTAGAAAACATTGTTCATGATATCCATGAAAGCTACAAGAGTATTGTTGAGCCCAAATGGCATCACTAAAAACTCATAATGCCTGTACCAGGTTCTAAAAGCAGTTTTTGGTATGTTAGCTTCCTTAATCCTCAGCTGATGGTGTCTGGATCTCAAATCGATCTTAAAAAATACACTTACCCCTCTCAACTAATCAAAGAAGTCATCTATTCGGGGCAATGGATACTTATTCTTCACAGTCATTCTGTTTAGCTACCTATAGTCAATGAATAACCTAAGTGACCCATCTTTCTTCTTTATAAATAGTACAAGTGCTCCCTAAGGTGATACACTAGGTTCGATAAAAAACTTTATCTAGTAACTCTTGCAACTGAATCTTCAATTCCTTTAACTCAGTAGGTGCCATTCTATAAGGAGCAATAGATATTAAAGTTATACTAGGATATACCTCAATCTCAAAATCAAGCTCTCTTTAAGGTGGTAAACTTAGCAACTCTTTAGGAAAGACATCATGGAATTCAGATATAAAATGAATATTCTCAAGCTCAGAGTTGGAAACATTCATGTCAATAACATAAGCCAAGTATGCCTCACAGCCTTTTTGAAGGATTTTTTGTGCCTTAACAGCAGAAATGAGATTATTCGATAGATGTCTCTTAGTGTCTACTCTCACTGTCAGTCCATTTGTAGTTTGGAGTGTCAATTTCTTATGTCAACAGTCAATGATAGCCTGATGTTCAGTTAACCGGTCCATTCCCAATATCACATCAAATTCATTAAAAGGCAATTCAATAATGTCAGTTGAGAAACTGTATCCCTGAATCACTAAAGGACATTGTCTTGCTCACAACAACACTCTGTCCTATAGGATTGCTAACTCTAATATCAACATTAACATTCTCAAGTTTTAGTCCTCTATTCTATGCTTATTCAGTACATATATAGGAAAGTGTAAAACTAAGATCAATTAAAGCTAAAATTAGAACATTAAATAAATAAAATGTACTAGTAACAACATCTAGTGTTACAGCCTCTTCCCTCGCTCTCACAATGTACTGCCTCACTAGAGCACAAGTTTCTTATCTAGTACCTTGGCTGGCACTAGGTTGCTCACCCCTGTTCTGCCTTTGTCCTCTATTCTATAGTGTAACATTAGGAGTCTGAGTCTAATTACACCCTGCTCATCTCTAAGGATAATCTTTTCTAAAATGATCTCTAAAACCATACTGAAAACATTCTTCACATTGATCTTCTCTACATTGTCCCTAGTACCTTCTCTAACAAGTGACACATGTGGGAGGTCTATTTCTATTACCCCCCATACTCGAAGTACTACCAGCCTAAGAAGACAATCAAGGTCTAATAGTTAAAGCTTGTTTTGACCTTTAGGTCTATGGCTATCTCGACCTCTGGTATCCTATCTGATATTAAGACCTAGTATGAGGCTATGTCTATGACTGGACCTCTCTCCTCTTCTTTTTATCTCCTGTACTGCATTGGACTACCCTATAGTAAGCTACCTCTTCTTTTGGAAGAGGTTTCTCTTTTCCTAAACCATCTCCTCTATGTCATATGCTACTGATACTAATATAGCAAAATCTCTCTCCCTAATATGGGATATCTATATCCTCAACTCCACATTCAATCTTGCCAAAAATCTCTTGCATTTCTCCTCCTCATTAGGAATAAATTCCTCAACATACTTCAGAAGTCTAGTAAAATCCTTTTCATATTCCTACACTATTCTCCTTTCTTGCTTCAAATCTAGAAATTCTTGTGTCTTTTTATCCTTGTAGGAGTCAGGTATGTATCTCTTCTTGAACTCCTTTAGGAAAAATTCCTAGGTTAGCTCTACTAGTGTCTTTCTTCTCTTAGTAGTATTCCACCAATCATTAGTTTCTTCTTGCAGAAGATAAGTAGCACACTGCAGATTTTTAGCTTCAGTGCAATTTAACTACTCCAGAACTCTAAAGGTTTTGTCTAGCCAGTATTCAGCTCTAGCAGCATCATCCTCTCTCCTCCTTAAAAAATCAACAGCTCCCATTTTCCTCAACATCTCTAAGGAGCTCTTCTATGAAAAAGCTAGTGGTAGAGGTGGTACTGGTATCGAAGGAGGTGGGGGTGGAGTAGCAGTAGCAGTGGAAGTTTGTCTGAGTAAATTTACTATCTACTGCAATAGGGTAGGTGATGCTTCAACTTATTATTGACTAGGTCTTAATAGTCAGGGTTATTGTGCAGCATCATTGGGTTCAGGTATAAATGTATTGCTTACCCCTTGAATTGTAGTTGGTGCAAAACTAGCAACCTCTTCAGGCCCTCCTTCAAATGCCTAATTAGCCATATGCTAACTGCAAAAGAATAACTTATCATCCTTAGACAATGTAATAGTTTAAAGGAAATGGGAACTTAAACATTTGATATCCATGTACCCTACCAAGGAACATTAAACCAAGGCTCAGATACCACTAAATGTGACACCCCTACTAGATCCCCTAAGAAACCCCATAGGTGATGCATGCACTCCTAGGTCACTAGTACCAGTCCTATCACTCCTATTACTTACATTAGTTAAACTTACTTTGCATCCAAATTCACATCCCATTTGATTTATATCTCAATTAAGGTGTATCATACAAAAATGCCATTTTTAGATAATTATAGGTCATTTCTAAAAAAAAACATAGAAATTTCGATAGCATAATGGATGTCCGAGTTTTATCCCAAAATTTTTAAAAGCCAGTTTAACACTTCTATAAACATTTTCACAACTCTTGGACCTATCTGGTCCCCTATTCTTAGCCTAACATCAACTTAATCACACATCAAACTTAGGCCTCAGGCTACAAATAAAAGTATGTATATATAGAGCCTCAGGCTCCCATTAACATCACACATCATAGATGGACATACATTCATAAGAAAAGCATATAGGATTATTTTATTTACATTAGCAGGTTATGTTTATTTATATACATTACATATCCAAAGCTCAAATACATACTTCTACCCAATTCCCACCTAGGTACATAGATATCAAAACTGTATAGTAATTACTTTATAATCCATCACTAGTATCCTCTAAACCCTTAACATCATGCTTCAGGAGGTAGGATTCCACTGTTGAGTACTTGCAAACCAAAATAGGTACGCTGGGTATACGAGATACTCAGTGGCGAACTTAAAACATTTAAATCATGGCAATATATTTTTTCTATACCTATGCAGTTTAATAAATGGTTTTTACTTCATTGTGTAATTTAATTATACAATCTAGTGCCAAATTACTAAAATACCCCTTAGGCATTTATAAGTCCTGAAATAATATTTTTGACTCATATAAATTATTTAGAGTAATTATTAATATTTATAGCATGCATACTCTACAAGAATCAATTAATTTATAACATATGTATAAAATGACCAAAATACCCTTTTTCTTGTACTTTACTAATTTCTCAAAAAAAGTCATCAAAATAAGCTTAAATTTTATCTTCCATAATTACTTTACTTATTTACTTAATTTACTTCACTAGCCCGACTAGGAAGACGACACGTAAAAACATTAGATCTAAAGGGAAAAATAAACTGGTGTAGCAATCCCTATTCTAGACCTTGTTGCTGCACCAGCATGTGTGCCATAATGGAGATCAGCCATAGCCTCTCTAGACATAAGTAAATAGTATCTATGTGAGATAATGGAGATAAGCTCGTAGGCCTCCCTAGCCATAGGTAAAAAGCATCAAGAATTTGACATAATGGAGATAAGCCCGTAGGCCTCCCTAACCACAAATAAAAAATTAACATCTAGGTGACATAATGGAGATCAGTCCGTAGACCTCTCCAGCCCCCAAAAAAATTACTGCCTGAACATCAAACAGCTAGTAGTTGCAAAACCCTAAGTTACTGGTCAACCCATCTAGTGGGTGTCTAACTAATGGGCCAAGTAGCACATTTTAAGTTTATTTATTAATCAAAAATATTCTTATAATATTTATATTCCAAAAATAGATAGTTTAAATATTTATCACACACTTTCTTTTTTAGCTGATTTGGTATAACCACATTTTGGCTCTATCAAAAAAAATTCCAAAATAATATTTAATTTTGCTATTACCAAAATTCAAGGTTTAATATGTTATGATTTATCATGGCCTTAATACTTAAAAAGTTAACACTTTTTGTCTAGAGACATTTTTGGTTCAGGTAATGATCAATTGGACAGTTACAAGTCATTTCGACCACTTTTCAAGTCAAAATTTGGGACTGTTTTAAGTCTATTTTTAACACAATTTTCAACTTCGTTTTAAGTACTTTCATAAGCCTAAAGCCAAACACATTTGGGCTAATTCTAAGGCTAACCATTAGGTAAATTGCCATTCATATAAAGGTCTCAAATCTAGCCCAAAAAGGCAGAAGTAAAAATGAAATTATATAGCACATTTCAAACCACTTTCTAAGTTCTTGTTTAAGCCATGGCTATATGTATTAGTTCAACCTTTCTAAGGTGTATTTTATTATATCAACATGTTATATACTTTGTTTAATTTCATGGTCATTTTATGCCAATTATATAGCCATTATAATTCACTTGCCTAGCATTTTAACAAGCTTAAGTTTTATTCTATCAAGCCATTATCAAGCTCTTAAGTACTAAGGGAAAAAGGACACAAAATTCCATTCCTTTTCCCATGAGATCAATATTCATCCATACATACATGCCATGAACATAACTATACTCATATACACCTAATTTTAAGCTAATATTTCTAAGTTACAAAACATCACTCCTAAAACTTCCTCATTATAGCTCTCATGTATAAGCATAAAGGCTACAACTCATGATGATTTCCACTCACAATTATCATAGTTTTCATCCTAGCATGCCAAGCAATTCTTAACTCATGTTCTGGTAGCAAATTTCCTATCCAAACAACCATACACATCAAATTTAGCAAGCATTTAAAGCTAACTTTGCAAGCTCATTGAAACATAACTCCCTAATTCACTAAGTTCTCATTTACCTAACACTACCAAAGAGGTAATCAAACCTAATCTTAACATTCCAACCATCCCAAATCAACATTCAACATCTTAAGCACCTTAAAACATGAAGAAAAGGCTTGAAGTTCACTTGTGAAAGAAGCTATTTAATTCCCCAAGAACACCAATCTAGCCAGCTTCTATGATGACCTCCCTCTCCCATCGTGGGCTTCAAGCTACCCTCTAATGGCCACAAACACATCACACACATGATCACATAGATGTTAATTAGGTTCTAGCATCAATTGGCAGCTAAAACACCCAAGGCTAGGAAGATAATTGGCCAAGACTCACCTCAAGGTCACTATTCTGAACTGCTCTAAATTAGTCAAATTGGATGATTTTTATCCCCTAAAGGAACACTCTTTTCTACTTGATTATTTTTCCTCATGGTGCTTAGCACATAGGAGAAAATTTAGCAATTTGAATCACTCAATTTGGTGAAGAAATAAGAAAGTTATGGCTTCTCTTCCCTCTATCTAACATTAGCAGTAGCAAAGAAAGGGACTCCTTCATCCAAGTGGAAATCCACTTGTCAAGTGAGGTTTGCCACTTGGATGAGGTAGGGCCTGCTTTGACATGTCAAGGGTGGTCCCAAAAATCCCGAGCCATCTCGATTTTTTAGCAAATTTAAAAAATTCACAATAATTCACTCGGACTTGAAAAAATTATGTCATTTATTTTAAAATTCATATTTTAATCCCCTTTATCTACTCATAAATTTTTGTGGCTAGATTCCATTGATAAGATAGTTTTCAAATTGTCTCAATTTGCATGCCAACCTCTAAAATTTTGAGAATTTGTTAACGACCTTAGAATCTAAAAATTCTTTCACCAGTAGTCTTATTAAAATTTTTGAGCTATAGGGTTCGATATTTTCGAGTTCGTCCGGGCACATCTCGGGTCAATCCCAGCTAAAAAAAGTTTTTATTGCATAGATGCATTCCTTACTACTTAGAATGAATTATTGGTTCTACTAAATTTTTAAATTTTAACTTTTTCATCAACTTAAAGCCCCTTAAAATTTCATGTCTAGTGCCACTGCCTCGATCCATGTGCAAGTGACTCGACAACCTAAGCACACTTCTCGAACCCTATGGCACTATTCACAGAGCCTCAAATCATAGACATTACATATATTGGGATGATTGATTAATGATTATTGGTTTTGAGAGGTTTACAGACTAATTCCTAAAATCCATATTTGAGATATTTATTGATGTTTATTAGATTTGGGAGGTCTACAGACTGGTCCCTGGTATCCACTATCAAATTTGGGAGGTCCTTGCAAATTGATCCTTGCTATTAGACTAAGCTGGTGCAGCGGTCAAGGTCTAGAATATGGGCCACTACACAATTTATGTTCTTTCTAGGTCTAGTGTCTTAAAGTGTAGTCTATCTAGTCGAGCTTATTTAATAAATTAAATATTTTATCTAGTGATAGAAATTAACAAGACATGCATGAAGAATAGTTTAGCATGATAGGAAGAATAAATAATCACCTGATCAAATAGAGGAATACAATATTATTATTTTCGTAACATAAATATTATATATTGTATTTATACATCTGTATCATGTCATTTCATTTGAGTGTTTGCATGTGACATGTTTTTAATGCATTAAATTTGCCACGAAGTTTTATACTTAGCGTACTAGAGTTTTGGTGTGCAAGTAATAATAAGTAGTAGCCTAGCCTTATATATTATATATAGTAGAAGAGGCATAGAATGGTACAACATGTTGTATTTTTAATGGTTTTAGTAGACACTAGTGTAAATACTATAGGTTATGAGTCCAAGCAACTTAAAAGCTACAGGTTTCTAAAATAATAAGTTGTACATGTGATGTAAGTGAACTGGCCTATTGAATGGTTATTATCCTTGTCTTAGTTTGATATTATGGGCCTAAAACCTATGTGATGATGGTATGTTTGTCATATATGTATATATGTTAATGATAATCAAGGACTAGAAGGGTCTAAGAGGTGACAGCATAAATGTTATAACTTTTTAAAAGTGTTTTCTATAGGTGAAAATTTTTAGAATATCAACCGGGTAGCCGTTGTGCTACCCAAATTTTTTCTAGGGATGTAATAATAGTTTAATAAATAGACCTTAGGATACAATATGCTCCGAATCAATATGTCTAAGTGATAGAATAAAGAATTAAGCAATAATAGTTCAAATAATAAAATCTTATAAGTGTTAATAAATGGAGGCCTAGGGAAATCTGAGGATGGGTGACTTGGTGGGAAGTACATTACCTATCGGGTTTCTTCAGGAATCTAGTAGGAGGTGTCATAATTCACAAGCTAAAACACCTCATTATACCTCTCAGCCACACCATACACTACCTATACTCATGCATATACTCATTAATTACACATACTAATTACTCAATCTTATGTCATACACATTATGTATCATAACATATACCACATTCACATGCTATGCCAAGCAATTCCAAGCCATGACACCACACCTTTTAGCCAAAAGGAGATTATGGCCTTACATCCATTTTCTTCACCAAGTCAACATACAAACCATCCTAATTATACTTGTCACAACTTGGGCCTGACCCATATGTCGATGACCTGAGTGATGTGGCTGTAGAGTGAGAGTCGCCACTAACTAGTTAGGGTGCAGTTAGTCACCGAACAGTCTGGTCTGCATTCCGAGTTCGGGGTTATTTTAACATAGGGAAGGTATTAAGCACGCTATGCCACATTTTTAAAATATAAGGTTAATTTAGGATGTAATTATTAATGATCTTTTTTTAGATAGAATAGTTCATCCATTTTAAAATGACTATATCTTTATTTAATTAATGTTTATGATCATAATATTAGGGACTAATTATGAATTAATTTTGATTAACTTATTAATGTGCGAGAATTTAGGCATTGAACGAATGATTTGCTATAAAAATGACCTACCTAATAGGACTATGGTAAAATTTATTTATTGCCTTACTCCAATGGAATAATTTGAATATTTATATATATATTTTTAGGGACTATATTTATCGTATTTGTTTGATTTTAAATTTTCCTATATTTTATATTATCTTGAATAACTAGATACTTCGTAATTAGCCTTATTATATATATATATATATATTATTTTTCATATTTAATTATGCATAATAATAGGTAAAAAGTTTAAATACTGATGCATTTTTTTTGTTAAATGAATGTTTTTCCTATATAGCATAACTCGTCATTAAATATTTTGACAATTTCTTTTAATATGTCAAATATTCAAATGTTATTATTATTTTCATTAATTACAAGGCTTTAACCCTGACGATATATTAAATATTATATTTTAGGGGGCATATCTTTTATTATTTATTATTTTGTAAATTCCATAATAGATTACCATAAATATTATTTAATTTCTAATATATAAAATTCTACTAAATTTTTAGTACCTCCATGCTTGAATAAATTCTAAAGGGTTTTAATCTCTTGATATAATATTTAATATGCATTTACAAGTGTCTTCACCATATTTTTTTAGTTATGTTTAACATTCTTATCTTTTTTTAAACTA
>CANXYI011915074.1:0-23218 GCA_948208565.1 Hura crepitans | reverse complement strand
TTAACTCCCTAGAGATACTTCTTTCTCTAGTTGCTTAATGGGTCCCATTAAGAGAAAAGTTTCTCTAAATGTTATACTAGCCTACATCAAGGGCTATACCGACATTCCATCCATTTGTGCAGGTGTGTACTTATTCTTATTCTTCTCTAAATATCTGATAGTGACATTTGAAGGCCATTTGGGGACTATCAGCTATTTAATGTAATAAATGAGCTGACTAAAGGCTCGAACCTTTTTTCACTAATACTTGCTAAGAATATTATAGGTCTAGATATAATGTAGTCTAGTAAAATTGATTCCTTCTATTGTAGTCTGATTCTACTTTAGGTTAGGTTTTTTTTAATAGACTACCCCCTAAGGGATTTTTGCCCTATTCTCTAGTCTTCCTTTTGCTTACAAAATCCCTCAGGTTTTTTTTCCTAATAGACTTTTTAGGGATAGACTGCCCTTATGAGTTTTCACCCTATTCCCCGCTTGGCTTTTACTTAGAAAACCTTTACAAGTTTTTATTCCAAACAACATTTTTTTAGGTCTGGTTATAGAAGAAGCTTCACTTGCTGGATAACCCTCCCCCTTATGTCTTTGGGTCTTATAATCTAAAGCACTTACTAACTCATCCTATTATGCACTATTTTTCTTATATAGAGCAATGGGTTGTTCAGATGACTACTATTACTGATGAAAGCATAAATTTCATAAGCCTATAAATTTCCCTATAGCACGTATGAAGGAGAAATTCTATAGGTTATATACCCCTCATTAGCTTACATAAAGTTACATTCTACATTTCAAATCACTATGCGAGGCAATTTGGAAAGACCTAAGGCATTGTCTCTCGCTTATTGTCATTCAAAGTGAGAAACTTATCTATCACTTTTGCTGCTAGGTACTGTGACCTATGGAAGTAGTTACCCTCAAAGATTAAAATTCCTCCAAGATCTCTTGCAACTTTTAGATTTTTGAGGTATATAAGGACTGGGTGATAGAAACTTCCCGAGATAACCGAACTCGATGATTAAAAATGGGAGGTGAGAGTAGCAATAAGAGATAAAAGATTTAAAAATTCATTTTTATTATTTTTTCTGAACTCATGTACAAAAGTGATGTAATGACAATATTTCCATTTCTCTAGTCCATAAGATGCTTAATCGAGCTCATTAAAGTGGTCCTATCTACTTGCATCATATTACTATTTTATGATAAACATAACAAGACATTAATGCAACAACACATTTCCTAGTTTAATCAAGGGAGGTCTTAATTACATCTTAAACTCCTATCATTAATCAGCCCTTATAGGTTTTCTTGACTAACTATTTTCTCTTAACCTCTAATTATTACATAGGATGCCCTTTTTTTGGTTTTCACCCTATCACAATGCCAATTTTTAGCAAGGCCACTGTTTACCAATTTTTGACCTGCGAGGCATTTTTTTATCTTTAATCATAGAACCTTTTTAGTTTATCCATATTCACAGCCTCCTTGAACTCATTCTTATCACAATCTATAAAGATTGCCATGCCCTTTGGTAACAATTTCTTAAAGATGAATGGTCCTTCCCAATTCAACTTGAATTTCCCTATTCGATCAACTAGACCTAGTCTTATTTGTTTAAGAACTAGTCCTCATTCCTTCAACTTATAATATTTCACCCTTTTGCCAAAGGCTCATGACATCCTTTTTTGATAAACTTGATTATGATAATAGGCTTTCAGCCATTTCTTATATAACAAGTTTAGCTAATGGAACCTCTACTCTACCTAAACTGTTTTAGGAATCCCTACTTCTATTACCACCATCAAGGACTGGAGTTCAATCTCTACTAGAAGCATCGTGTCTAACCCATATTCTAATGAAAATGGAGTGGCATCTATTAAAGTCCTAATAGTAGTTCTGTATCCCTAAAGAGTGAATAGAAGTTTATAAGCCCAAACTCTATAGGTTACAACCATCTTAGACATAATCATCTTGATGTTCTTATTTATTACATCTACCACTCTATTGGCTTGTGGTTTGTAAAGAGAGGATTTATGATGCTTTATCTTGTACTTTTGTAGCAATGCCTTTGTCTCAACCTAAAATTAGACACCGTTGTCTGAGACTATTTATTGTGGGACCCTATATCTATATATTAAATTCTTTTCTATGAACTTAGCCATCTCTATTGCCTGTAACTTCTTAAAGGATTCTGCTTCAACCCATTTCAAGAAATAGTCAATGACAACTACAATGAAATGATACCCATTTAAAGATGTTGGATTTATTTCTTAGATTATGTCTATCCCCTATGCAATGAATGGCTAAGGAGATAATAAGCTGTGAAGTTCTAATATAGGTACATACCTTAAATCCCTATATTACTAGCATTTATGACATTTTTGTATGTACTTTGAACAATTATGGTCCATTGTAAGCCAAAAGAACCCTTAACACATGATCTTCTTATCTAACTCTAAACCATTCATATGTGTGCTGCAAAACCCCACATGTATCTCTTCTATGACCCTTTTTACTTCTTTCTCTTCTAAGTAATAAAGCTAAAAGCCATTTACTTTCTTTTAGTATAAGAGCCCACCTACCACTAATAAACTGAGTTGACAACTTTCTTAATAGCCTCTTATCCCTATTTATAGCTTTTTCAGGAAATTCCTCATTCTCTAAGTAATTTCGGATGTTATAAAACCGTAGTTAATTTTTTTTTGTTTAATTTCTATTATATACTCTGACTCGTAGCAAGGCTTTCCTAAACTAGAAATGATTAATGGTTTTATGGCTACCCCTTATGGATTATCCCACATGGAGACCAAGGTGGCTACTTCATCTACTAGTTGATTCTTATCCCTAGGAATATGGCAAAAAGTGCACATCTCGAACTATCTGCTTATAGATCTTAAGTACTCTGCACAAGGCATTAATTTCTCTTCTCAAATTTCCCATTCTTCATTAGTTTGATACACCAACAAAGATGAATCCCCAAATACCTCAACTATCTTTACACTAAGAGCTAGTAATGCTTCAAGCCCAAATATGCAAGCTTCATAATTAGCCATGTTATTTGTAACCTTATACCTCAATTTTCTAGCTAATGACAAATTTTTTCCTTTAGGTGTTATCATAATTACTCCCACTCCTACTCCTTTATTATTTATTGCCCTATCAAAGTACATTTTCCACCCTTGGACCATTATTAGATTTAAGTTCTCATCTGGAAATTCAAACTCTAGCGACTTTCCTTTTAGTGGATGATTGGCTAGAAATTCTACTACTGCTTGCCCTTTTATTATCTTTCTCGTTATATACTGAATGTCAAACTCTTAGAGAAAAAGAAGCCATTTAATTATTATACCTGCCAAAGATGGAGTTATTTGAAGATATCTCAGATGGTTATGCTTGGATACTACCTATACTATAAGCAATTAGAAATAATGTCTTAGTTTTTTTAAAGCCCATACTACTGCCAGACAAATCTTTTCCACTTCTACATACTTGGCTTTGTAAGGAAGAAACTTCTTACTTAGATAATAAATCACAAACTCAACTCTAAATTCATCTCTTGTGCTACTATATCCCCTACTGAACTTTCTTCAATAGATAGGTAAAGAATTAGTGGCTTCCCATGCCTTAGTGGTTGTAGGACTGGTGGATTTAACAAATATGCCTTGATAATGTCCAAAGCTCTTTGACAGTCATCATTCCACTTATTTGGTTAGTTCTTTCTAAGAAGTTTGAAATAGGCTCACATATAGTAGTAAGCTTGGCTATGAATATGCTAATATACTATATTCTTACTAGAAATCCCCTTATTTCCTTTTTTTTTTACTTGGAATTGGCATTTCTATGATAGCTTTAACTTTATCAGGGTCCACTTCAATCCCTTTTTTGACTCACTATATGCCCTAAGAGTTTTCTTAAAGTTACCTCAAAGACACACTTCTTTGTATTTAGACATAGGTTGTACTTACCAATCCACTTAAAGAACTTTTCTAATGCTTTGAAATGACTTTCTCTCATAGTGGATTTTATCATTGTATCATCCATCTATACTACTACTTCTTTGTGAATTAGTTCATCTAGAATCTTAGTGGCTATCCTTTTGTAAGTCATTCTAGCATTCATTAACCTAAAAGGCATCACCCTATAGCAAAAGGTTCCCCACTCTATGATAAAGGCAATTTTTATCTTATTTGTTATCATATTTAGAATTTGATTGTAACAGGCATACCCATCAATGAAACTGTACATTGTGCACATTACTGCACTATCAACTAGAACATCTATGTGTGCTAATAGAAAGCCATCTTTTGGGCCGGTCTTATTTAAGTCCCTGTAGTCTATGCACATCCTAACCCTACCATCCTTCTTGGTGACAAGCACTACATTGGCTAGCCAGGTTGGATACTATACTTCTTTTAAGAACTTAGCTTTGATCTGCTTGTGAACTTCTTCTTTTATCTTTTTACCCATTCTAGCCTCATCCTTCTCAATGTTTGCTTTACTAGTTTTGCTTTTAGGCATGTTTAAATGGCATATTTAGTTATTTCTTTATCCACCCCAGGCATGTCTTTATAGGTCCAAGCAAAGACTTTTTCATACTTCTTTAATATTCTTTCAAATTTAATTCTCCCTTCAGTAGTTACATCAGATGCAATCAAGATTTCTTTTGGATTTTTGTTAATACTGAGATTAAATGAGGTAGTATTGATTGAATTAATATCAAACATGACATGTGTGTCATGATTATCATTATACATGATGTAATTAGATGAGACATCACAAAAATAAGCAAAATCATTCATTTTATTAACAAGAGAAGTAGAAACATCATCATCAAATAGTTTGGCTACATATCGAATTTCAAAAAAGTCTTTATGAGGTTCTTTTTCTTCTATCTTCTTCTTCCCTTGTCTTAGAGCATTATAATAGTAAGGTTCTCTTCTTTGGGCTCAATTTCTAGATTAGCAAGGTTGGTCATGATCTTTTCATCCTAAAAGTTTAATGTGGCCTTAACTTTATTTGTAGCTCAGTCAAACACATCACTAAAATTTTCAAAACCTAGCACAACCTTCCCTTTCACAAAAACTAACTTGGATTCTCCATAATAATTGACATTGCCTCAAGCTTAAAGAAAGCTTCCTTCCAGTGGCGAGACACCCTCACTCATCTTCCTTAGCTCTAAAGTCTCTACTATGTATCTTAACCTTTATCAATTTTTTTGTCCCTTTGGCTGAATGGCTAAGACTAAACCATCGGAATTATGTCCCAAACTAGCACCGGGTAGATAGTTCATTTTTTTAACATATTTATAACCTTAAGGTCATCCTATTCTTCTTCTGAGAAAATCTCAACTTAATGGAACTTATTGAAAGGCTAGAAGCTATCTCAAGCATTGAGACTTGATTCTCCCTTATAGCCCGTATAGTTATGACCTCATCATCATAAAGGATCTTTATCATCTGATGTAGTGTTGATAGAACCCCTCTCAACTTATGGAACTAGGGCCTTCCTAAAAGTAAGTAGAAGTTTGCAAGAATATCAAGCACCGCAAACTCCACATCATCTATAATCACCCCCATTTTAACCTTAACCTTAAATGTCCCATATGCCTATCTCTCCATATTGTCATAGGCTATGATGGTAAGCTTGGACTAAGAAATCATCAAATCTTCAATTTCATCCTATGACACCCCCTACCAGATTCCTAAAGAAACCCGATAAGCAATACATTTCCCACTAAGTTACCCATCCTGAAATTGCTCTTGGTCTACACTCCTTAACACTTATAAATTATTTATTATTTAATCTGATATTGCTTAACTTCTTAGTCTATCCCTTAACTATTCTTACTTAGGGTATAACAGACCTAAGAAAACTATTTAATAGACTCTTAATATGTTTACAAAAAATTGGGCAGTACAACGACTACCTGAGTAACATTCTAAAAATTTTTTGACTTGTAAAAACACTTTTAATATCATTATTATTACTCTGTCTCCTTTTACACCTTTTTAGCCCACTCAATAACATCAACCTATATCAATATACACTCACATATCACATAGGGCCTAAGGCCTAAAACCATTAGAAACTGTAGAAATTAAACATTCAAATAAAACACCTATTTATATATATCACATATCTACCTATATATACAGACACTAGTAGCTTCTAAGCTTGCTGAACCCATAACTTATAGTAACTACATGAGTGCCTACTAAACATAAAAAAAAAACACACACACACACAACTATATAACCTTCACTATCTATGCTATTACACTACACAATCCTCGAGGTTAGACTGCTAACCTCTATAACTTGTGTACTAAAACACTAGTACACTGAGTATAAAACTCAATAGTGAATTTAATATATTAAATACATGTCACATACAAGCACACAAATATAGCAACAACCTATAAATGTATAAATGCATTGCAAGGCAATCAATTCATGAAAGTGACATTAATTTCCAGTACTCAATCTCCTAATTCAATTAATTATAGTTATGCCACTATGGTAATTTCATTTAATCTATTCATTCTATGATTTGAGATCATGTTTTGTTTGTATTTAATTTACTTTAATTTAATTTAATAGGCCCATCTAGATAGACTACACTTAAAAACACTAGACCAAAAGGGAATTAAAAATTATGCAATGGCCAATATTCTAGACCTCAACCACTACACCAACCCAATATGATAGCAAGGATCAGTTCATATAAACCTCTCAATATTAGACAGGGGATAGTAAGGATCGATCCGTAGACCTCTCAGTATCCCAATAATCAATAGCAAGTCACTCTATGGATAATAGGGATCAGTCCCTAGACCCCCCAATATCCAAATAATCAATAACAAGTAGCTCCAGTGGATAGTAGGGATCAGTCCATAGACCTCCCAATATCTAGTACATCATTATCAAATATCTATAATGGATAGTAGGGATCAATCTGTAGACATCCCAATATCCAATAAATAATCATCCAATATCTAACAGCTATTAATCCCTAGTTGACTTGTCAACCCATCCAATGAGTGTCTAACTAATAGGCCATCTATTTTTATTTTATGACCATTTACTTATTGATCATCATTTTATAATATTTAGAATTTAACAACAAATAGTTATGAATTTATTTCAATAGTTGAATTTTACCCAGACAATTATAGGTCTATTTTGGTCCTATTGAATAGTTATAGGTCTATTTTCTAAGCCAATTTTTGTTCAATTTCTTAGGCAATTCCAAGTCCAATTTAAGTCTAACTCATACATTATTCTAAGTCCCATTATGTTTAATTTAATGGCCATTTCTAGTTTAAGTTCCAATTGATTATTTTCATGGGATAGTTATAGGTCAATATTTATTTTTCATAAATAGTTATAGATCTATGGTCACCATTTTTTGGGCATTTTTCCATGCCATTGTAATTTATTACCACATGCCATTTTGGCCCCTAAAATTATGTCATTCCATACATTGCAAATGACCACAAAAGTGACCTCAAAATCATTTAAAACCAAGTACACAAAGTGTCCCAATTCATGTCTAATTTCATGCCGTTATAAGATCAATTATAGGTCATTTTTACCATTCTTATTTTAAGATATTTATAAACCATTTCCTAGCTCAATTATGAACACCATTTCTTTACCTATGCTAACCAATTATCTTAGCATACTTACTCATAAATTTATGCCCATTTCATGCCATTCTCATGTCACATAATTTATATCAATCATGTCATGCCATTTTTACATGTTGTGCACCCTATCATACACACACATTCATGCCAAACACACACACGCATCTCAACCACCACTAAATTGAGATCCCACACATGCATATTTCCATAATTCACCATACACACATGTCACATACCAAAATTCTAATATGTGCATGCCTACACACATGACGTACCATGCACACTATGCCATAACATACCATATACATACCTCGGCCAAGCTATGATTTCACACATACATGCATATTTCTATCATATTCACCACATATCCATCTAATTTCGTGCCTAAAATATAATTTCCTATCACTTACACCATGCCACCATGCCATACACATAACTTGCAATCTAAGGTACCCTAGCATACCTCTCGACCATTCATAGTGCCACCCATAACTATGCTTTTTCTCACCATACACACACACACACACACAAACCATTAAATCCCACAGCATACATGTCATTGAACATCAAAACCTTATGTACACATGCCTTAACACATCACACACAACCTCTTAGTCAAAGAGAGGCCACAACCTTCCCACCATTCTTTCCACTAAATCATCCCACAAATCACTTAATTCACATGGAAATAACATCTAAGGAAGCTCAAATTACTATTACACACACATTACTCACCATAACCACCAATTCCATATAAGATTTCCACACAAATTAGACTTGAAATAAACAAGCCATGCCTCAAATACCTTAAATTCACATACGTATACTTGAATTAGAGTCTTGCCTACACTTTAGCACTTATATTTCCCTTGTTAAACATCAACTGTACCTTAGCCTATATACATACGTAATTGCCTTAGAAAAATCATAAAAAATTCTATGGACCTCTAATTGAAAATCTAAGAACATAGACACCTTTAGAATGATGAAAATCCCCTTAGAAAAAAAAAATGAAAAGTGAGAAAGGACACTTACACAAAAACTTGATTTCTCAAGCACCCTTTATGTACATAGAGCTTTCTTGATTTTTTTAAGCTTTATGCTTTCTTATGGTATCCCAAACCTTTAATAATCATTTCTTAATTAATCAAAGTAATTTTTGGTGAAATTTTAGGAAGGATTGACTCTTGAATGGCCATAGAAATGTAAAAGAGTAAGAAAGGATGGCATTGTGTGAGAAAGGGAGAAGAATAAAGAAATAGGGAATGGATGAGGTGTCAATAGGCTAAGTGGGGTAGTGGCCACTTAGCACCCCCTTTTATAGTGGCTGGGGTAGCTTAGGTGGCGACGTGTGTCACCTAAGCACCCAAAAATCTTGATTTTTCTTGAAAATTTTGGGAAATTTTAAAAATTCACATGGACCTCAAAAAATTATTACCTTAGTTTTAAAAATCCTTGATTGGCCCTATTTAAGGACCCGTAAAATCACGAGCTGAGATTCCTTCAACAGAACAGTTAATCAATTTCTCAATTTACGTGAAAATCTCAAAATTAAGGAAAAATATTAAATGATCTCAAAAATTAGAAATTTCTTCACCAATGGCCTTAGGGGAATTTTTGACCTTCAAGGTATGCTATTTTTAGGTCTGTTCGAGCACACTAAATGTTTAGCCAAAAATAATTTATTGATTTTGCTAAATTTTTAAATTATTTTATTTTCATCATTTTTAAGCCCCTCAAAGTTTCATGACTAGTATATGTATGATATGTTTAAATGGCTTATATGTGATAATACATGCACATGTTTCATTCATTAAATAATTATGCATGCATGCAATGTATGACCCTAATGCTTGTTTGATTAGGTTGTTAGTAGCATTGGTGTGCTTGAGTGAGCATATGAGAAAGCAACTAGTATTGCCTTAACTTCTTATAATGGAGAATTTAGTGGAGACTCTGGTGGCATGGATGATGGTGAGAACATGACGAATAAAAGTTCAACCTTTTAAACAAGAATAAAAGTTTAACCCTCTTTTCTTTTATGCATGATCATGGTTTATAGTAATCCATGATGACATTAATCTTCATTTGGAAGCAGTAATGTTTATTAAGCACAACTTATTTTTATTATCTTAATTATGCCCAAATAATATACATGTATCCATATCATTTTTAATCTCAATCATTTTCACTTTTTTTTGGCTTTACAATCCTTTAAAATCCTCATTCTTTTGCTAATGGATAACTTGTATAGTTCAAAGGCCTATAATCAACAAAGCATATTATTTAGCCTAATGTACTAAATTAAATATACATGATGTACTTACATCGATCAACATTGCTTTGTAGTTTAAAGATTAACTGCCTTTATCATTTTGTGAGCATCCATGAAATTCTTAGCCATTGAATATATGATGTTATCATCCTACCATGCTTACCTATGTCAAAAGCATTTGTGTGAAGATGATGCTTTTACAAAGAACCATTTTTGATAGTAAAGCTTATGAAATGCATGCTTTCAACATAATCATATGATTTATTAGACATGCCTACTTTTAAAATATTTGCATACCTAGAATTATTTACATGTATACACGTCATGAGTTAAGCCTATTAGACCAGTCATTGCCTTTGTTGACCAATGGATATAGTTAGGGCAATTCTAAATGATCATTAGGTAATAGTTGATTATCTAATTAAAAAAGAAAGCAAGTGTGATATTCAAAATTAATTTGAACATTTCTTTATTGACCACTGATGCCTTTCCCTTCCCTATAGACTATCAAGTTATTATTTTCTCTTCTTTCTTTTTCTTTTCCCTTAATTATTCCCAAAGGGCTCGAAGATTTTCCACCTAGTGGGTTATGCCCTAATTTTTGCCAAAAAGGCGAGAAGGTTTTCCTCTTAGCAAGCTATACCCTCAATTTTGCCTAATATGCCTCTCGATAAAGGTTTTCACATTAATAAGTAGCTTGACTTTTGCTTAGGTGACTTTAAAGGATTAACATAATAGGCTCTTCTTTCTTGTTTTTTTTTTGTTTGAGAGATGGTTCTACTTACCTATATAAGGATATTTTGTGATCTGATGCCTAGTCTATAAGTGATTACATTTTTAATGGCATAGGCCATTTTTACTGAAGATCAACCATATCACCATTAGCTTGATAGCTAGTTATTTAAAGGTGAAAGGGTGTTTCTTTTCTAGTTTTAGGTTTGTTATAGGCTAGCTTTGGTCAATGTGGTTTGGTGGCATGTTAGGATTAGTGACAAAGTAAATGGGTTGTGGTTTAAAGGAAGGCTTTATTTAGGAAAATGACTTTTTGTTCTTTTGCATGATGTAACTCACTATTTGGCAACATGTGTGCATAAAGATTATCAATGCAAAGATAGTTAATGCATTTAAAATTTTTCCATTTAAATTTAGCACTTAAGCATCTTGAATCTCATTATACTAAGCTCCTATTATCAAGTAGCCACTTAGGTTTCCATGGTTGAATATTTTCTCTCCTTTCCTATATCATTTGCCTAAGCTGATTCTAAGGGCGTTCTTTACCCTAGCAAAGATCATTATTTTTATCATCTTTTTTTGTTTTCCATTTTTTTTTGTTAAGGATCTTCCTAATTAATCAATGAATTTACTGAACTTCTTATCTATATTAAAATTTCCTTAAGATAAAGCAAGCTTGATGGTGATTAAGGATTACTTAACTTGGTGGGAGTTTTTACTTCAGTAGTTCTTAGTCTAAACTTCATTTCAAGCTTTTTGCTTCCATGGATTGTGTTAGCTTTTCTTTATTGTCAAATCATTGATATTGACTTTTGGTTTGTTTCATTTGAATGGGAAGTTTAATCACATTGATTTTTGAACTTGTAACATTTGCAAGATATTATTCAAGGAATTGGGCCCTTTTTATGCAACAAGATTTTCTTATAAGGGAGGACCATCTTTTAAGGGTTTGTTGATTCACTTTTTGATTATTGGTATATAAGGTATGGAGATGATTATTTTGAGACTATTTTTTGTGAAAGTGGGATTTACATCATGCTTAATATTAGTGGGAATGAGGGCTTTTAAGGGCCTAACTATCACTACCACCTCATATTCCTTTATAGGCCATCTTGGTCATTTACATTTATAACTTGGCCATGAGCTAGAAAAATATTTTTAGGATCCTTCATATGTGCCCATATGGTTAATTATGTGCTTAAACATATGGTCTTATTTGGTTATAAGGTTTGTTTGAAATTTAATCCAAAGTTTTATTTAAGGATTTATGTTTTTAGTATTTTTATGCTTTTTAGCAATTATCAAAAGGAAGGATTTGTAAGGTTTAAGCTATAGGGATTGGAACAAATTGTTATGAGTGTTAAGAATTGTAGATCATGGGTGATGGGAATAAGGGGGTAATTCTATTAGCTCAAGAAGAGACATAATTAAGGTGTTAGATTCTCTTAATCTTTCAAGCTTGGATTTGGTAAGATGCTAACTGGGTTCAAATTTTAACCCTATTGACATAGTTTATTTGTCAATTACCTATTTTTTAGCCTTTTAGACATACTTTATCCTCATTTCTAAAAATTCCTTTAATTTCTTTGCTGAGTATGGGACATACTTCTCTTTTTATTTTTTTTCTTTCTTTTTTCTCTTCTCTTATCTCTTATCAGGAGCAATAGAGAATATGATCCAAGTTGTTTACATATGGCAAGGTTAAATAAACTATTCATAATTGAATTAAAGTCACATATGTAATGATTTTCAATATGTATATTATCTTAGGGCAAAGAATCATTCAAGCAAAATAAAGGTGAGAACATTTCATTGAAAAGATAAAGGGGATGTTTTTGAATTTCAAAATATGTTAATAAGTACAAAATATAACCAAAAACATAAAATAAAGGTCAAAGTACGAGCTAAAAGCTTTATTATGATTAAATAGATTGGAAGTGAGTTCAATCTTCTTTGCTAAGTTATTAATTGGTAGTATGAAAGGTGAAATATTAATTTAACTGAGCCTTATATGTTAATGATATTCATAAAAGAGATCAAATTAATATCCAATCTTCTTTTTCCTTTTGGATAGTTGAAATCAAATAGTTGTAGATTTCTTTCTAGTACCAACCTCTTAAACTTTCATGACAAAAGTTTAACCAAGTTAAGGTGACCTTTGTTACTAATTGCTAAAGTGCTAAGTGAACCAAATGCAAAGTTGGTAAGGTAGGTTTTCTTTTTGCTCAGATACTCCTTCATCTCTTGGCTCTTGAAATAATGAGCATCAACTACTACATTAGCTACAACTTGATTAATGGCTTGTAGAATTTCTTGCTTAAAAAGGTTGTAGGAACCTCAAAGAACTCTTTGCATGTTAGGGAAGCATCTTAAAAGACATAATCTCCTATTTTAGCTTTAAGAGCATTTCTAGCAAAAGCTTTTGATTTATTCTTTGCATTTCTTGTCTAAGGTAATTCAAGGTGTAAATTAATTCCTTTTGAGACATAAAGTTATCTTTGTCATTAGCCTAGTAAGAGATATGATTCAAATGATCTTTTAATGGCAAAGTTAAAGTTTATTAATTAGTGAGGCACAAAGAGATGTTTGTCAATTATACTCAATGATTGGTCTTTAATGGCTGTCATCTACAATGGGTTAGTATAATGCATGATACAAAATTTTTTGTTATGTATATATGAATGATATGCATCATAGACAAACACATATAAGTTGCCTTCAATCCTTATTCCTCCCACACATGTGGATTAGTTATACTATCTTAGGTGGGCATTACTCAATCACTTACAAGGAGCATAAGAATATAAATTATGCATGGTTTAAAAATAGTAGCATGACACTCTTTATTCTAATCAAACAGAAAATCTTGAAGCTACTTGTTTGATGAATTCTAGTAGTTTAAAGATAAAAATTATTTTAATTCATCCTAGTTATAAAAGGCTCAACAATTTTAACCTTGTCTTTTGAGAAAAGGTGAAATACATTTCACAATAGTGGTGCATATCACATATAACTACAATTTATTATGGCAACCCAAGGGGAAGTATATCTAGACTAACTACATAGGATATAGTATAGTCTTTTCGCAAAGTCATGGTTCTCCAATTAGGGTACCTCCTAATGGGTCATTCCAATCACGAGTAATAATTTCCCACTAGTTCATAATTTTATATTCCCTTAGGTATGAGGCTTAGAATAGTGATTATCATCCCTTACAATCCACCAAATTGAGTGAAAATGGCCTCATACTTTGGTGCACCACCAGGGGTAAAAATGGATGCCTAACATATTCTAAAGCTCTAGTATGAAATGCAATTTTTAACAAATGATAAACCTTAGAACTAGATATTCAATTAGTATTAATTATATGGCACTTCTAAAGCAAATTCTCATAACGGACTCTTGAGTTAAGCTAACAACTAGAGGTACCTCAATTATGGGTTGAACATGATCGAAATAGGCCTTTAAAAGGCATGTTCCAAATTTAACATGAGAACATGAGCTTGAGAGCTCTTGATAAGGTGATTTACCTTATTATGAGTATGAGTCACTACTTGAGTGGTTAGTTTAAGTAATAAACAAAAGAGACTTTGAGTTTGGGGATTCCCTCTTTTTCATACCTACCTTAAAATACCAGTGTTTATCTCAACTATTCCAATTTTTATTCAATCCCTTGAAGTATGCGATTAATGTAATTAATTAAACAAACAAGTTTGCATGTTAAAAGTGATTAATATAAAATAAAATAAAATAAAACCAAATGAATTATAATACATCAAAATAATTAAAAAAATCCAATCATAAATCAAATCAGGCCAATTCATTAATAGAAGGTATTGGTCAAAAAATCATTTTTTAATTGGGTAATAGAACACTAGTTCAAAAAACATTTTATTATTAAAAAAAATTTTATTGTAAAATATACTTTGTTAAATTAATTTATTCAGAATATAGAACTTTTGGTTCAAAAAAGCATTTTTAGCATTAAAGAAATATAATTTATTATAAAATATACTTTAGTAGATCAATTTATTAAGGATATAGATCTTTAGTTCCAAGAAAGCATTTTTATCAATTGAAATTATTTTAGATTTACTGGAACATTGTTTTAAAAAGCATTTTTATTTAAAAATTTTTTATTAAATTAAAATCTCATTTTTGTTATAAAATTCTATTTTTTAATTAAAATAATTTTAGGTTAAGAGGACTTTAGTTCTAAAAAATATGTTGTTTAAAAGTATTTATTAATTAAAAAGTCTTGTTTTTATCAAGTTAAACGAAGTTTGAGAATTTAGGCCTTTGGTCCTTAAAACTTTTATTTTTATGTAATTAAGCCTTTATTTTTTTGTTAAACATTTTATATGACTTAATTTCTAATTAGACTACAAATAATTTAACTACTAATTACAACATGCATGGATTTAGATAGGGATATATTTAGAATGATTATAATTGAAAATCTTACTACAACTTATCTAAAAAGGTAGATAAAATATTAATTATAGACCAAAAAACTAATAAAATACATAAAAATAAATTTTCCACAACTTATCTCGGCCATTCACATAACAAAAAAATACTATATATTCTCAAATTAATAAATCACTAAATTAAAAAAAATTTCAAGCATAAAAATGTAACTTTGATTCAGATGCTCACTTGAGTGATTCCAATAAAAAAATCACTTATCATTGAAAAAAATATCTTGGCCACAAAAAATGGCTAAAAATATTATTTTGCCAGACTAGTTTTTACATCTAAACCAACAAAACACAATGGGAATAATAAAAAAAGCAATAAACATCATAAAGAAAGAAAATAAATTAACCACACAAAAAACGTAAAAAATAATTAGAAGAACAAATAAAATTAGCATAATAAAAATAACTATGGTACCCAAAAATAAGGATCAAAATAAAGGGATGAACAACAACATAAAGTGAATGAATACCATAATCAAATATTTAATATGAACAATACAAATAACAAAAAATGAAGAAATAAAAAGAACAAATAAAACACATATATCTAAACAAAAATGATGAAACAAAATTATCCCTTAAAATGGGCTGAATCATCAAATAGGTTAATCATTGGCACTATTTTTCATAGTGAATCATGGATTCTAAAAAAAGGCATGAAAAAAAATGAAGGAGAAAACAAAAAATTAAGCACATACATATGTTAGTAAGTAGATCAATGAAAAAATGAATGGGATAAATAGAATGAGAAGAAAAGGTCACCCCACTCCAATATAGTAAACCTATCAAAATGGGTCTTTTAAAAACACCATTTTGCATGGAGCATTATGAACCATAAAAAAAAAAAAGAAATGCTAAAAGAAAATTAAAGAAAAGTAAATTAAGAGCACAAAAAAATTGAAATTAAAGAGATAAAATGGTAGCTCCTTTTAAGGATTTCCTCAAGATTACTTAATAAATGGATATTCTTCAAGCTTTATAAGGTTATGCTTCTTTAAATCCAAGCAAAAATGGTGGTCTTTGGAGCCTTGTCAAATGCATTTTAATGGGGTTTAAGGTTTAGTTATAAGGAGAGAGTTTAAAGATAAAGTAGATGTGGAAAGAAAAAAAAAAGTTGTATTCCTCTTGCTTTTTTTGGTCAAATTTCTACTTGTTTTAAAAAATGTTCACCCTTTCATATAAAATATTTTGGTTAATATATCAATGCGAAAAAAAAAATTTATGGTGCCTGCAATGTCCCTTAAAAAATATATTTAGATTTTTATATGAGCACATAAAAAATTGTAAAGCCTATAAACGATCCCCATATTCCTCCAATCAAATTTAAATAAATAGCTAAGTGAATGATGTTTATGTAGATATCATACACTGCCCAAAGGACAATTTCCTCAAGGTTTCAAAGGTGTTTCTTTGGTCTTTTATGAACTTTTTTAGGGAATTTTTTAAGGCTTTTCAAGGTATTTTCCTTGGTTTGCAAGCCTTCTCTTACAACCTATGAGAACTATACAATATTTGAGAATTTCATTATTAAAATCCCTTTGAACTAGAAAGTATTTCGAATGTCAATATCTACACCTAAGGTCTTGCAGCTATGTCTCAATTCTCTGTGAAGCAAAGTTCTCATTCTTAGATTTTTAGTTTAGGTCTTTAATAATTTAACAGCTTTTAACCAGTTAATGTCTACCCATCCTCTCAGATATCAAACACCTTATAGATCAAGGGCTCTTGTGTCATTTAGAGGATTTTAGTTGTTATGGCAAAAAATTTTCTTTCAATTTTGTGCTCTCTATCTTGGATTGTTCATTTACATTTAAAAATATAATGCTTTGTTTAACATGTCCATGAGCATTTTCTTCATCGTTATAGTCATTACACAAAATGGTAAACTTGAATGTGAGTTGAGATAAAAAAAAATAATAAATTAGTAAAAAATTGAAAAAGAAGAAAATGAAATAGAAATAATGAAAAAAGGGAAATAATATTAACTTTTCCATATATGTCATATTAAAGAATTCAAGACTCCTAGAGAAGTAACCTATAATTTTCAAGGCACAAAAGCTTAATCTTTACTAATGAGACCTAAGAAATAACCCTAAAAGTGAGGAGAGAATTAGAGAAAAGAAAGATTAAAAAAAGTAAAAGAGTAAAGAAAAAATGTATGGGTGCCTAAGAATGCTTGAGAAAATCTAAATATATACATATAAACACATGCACCCCCCCTCCCCCAATTGATTTGCTCATCTTCTCGAAAGGTAAAAGGCCCAAAAACAATGCCTAAAGATTTATATATTTCAAAGCCTAAAAGCCTATAGGAAATATAACATACACTAAATGTTCTAAACTTTTTCATTAAAAAAAAAAAAGAAAATCAAATTTTAGTAGGGTTCAAAGAAGTTTAAGCTTAAAAGTCCATCATCTTTCAAGAAGTCCAAATAGCTAAAAGATTTATCTTAAGCACTAATTTTCTGCTTTGTCAACCATGGAAGCCATTATTCATAAATGTAATAACTCTTGCTAGGTAGATTAATCAGGAATATGAGCCTAGGAAGAAGTTGGGGAAAATTGAGAGAAATTATTTAGTCAGATGATCTATAGACTTACTAATAATAGTGATATTATCAATGCAGTACATGGAAAGTGCATGAGAGATGGTATTTTGCATGCCATTGAAGTATTGAAATTTAAGATGCTAGATGCATGTTGTTAGCACCTTTAAAAGCCACGAATTGAATCAAGGTAGCTCTAAAGCTCTATTAGATAACTATGACATATATTTTAGGCTTTATCAAGACATGACATTAACTTCAAGCCATATCAAGCCTTTACATAAACTTCAAGTGATAACAAGGACATCAAGAAGAAGTTTCATGAAATTTATGCTATGACTTACACTTCAAAAACCCTATGAATTATAGAATTAGATTTAATAAATCCAAGACAACATAATGAATTCCAAGCGCAAAGCTATTGTGACAACCTTATCTTGGCCCTCGAGGAAACCAAACAAGGAGTGCTACAACACATACAGAGACATTATAGAACATAATAATTAGATATTAATGTCAAGGTGATCTAGAGAATTTCTTTTTTCTTATAATGAAAACATTTGCACACAATTTAATATGCTTTATTTCTTTCAATGTATCTTCATTAGTGGGTAATCATGCAAAAATTCGGTAGCATAACATCTTCTTAGGCATTACCAAAAAATTTAAACTTATGAGAAAAACACTCCATATATCCATATACATCGAAAAGATGCCAAACTTTTATTGTATAAAAGCTCAAACCTCAAACAATGCCATTTTATGCAAGGTAATAAACTCATCATATAATACTCTATAATTGCACACACTCAAACACACTACACGCCATCATTTATATTTTGATCATTCAAGTTTATAGACATTAAATAATTTCTTTCCTAGTTTTCCATGCGACATATCATTATAAATATGAAATACATATAATCTAAAAAACAACATACATAGATAGATACACAAACAAAAAACTCTTTGTAACTCTATGTCTCATTTTGTTTGAACTTTCTAATATAGTCACTTACTCTGCCTAACTATACAAGAACTTTAATATAAATCTACTTAAAGGAAAAACCCTGCACAGAGCAAAATTTCCCGGCAAACCCTAAAAACTATTCTGAATGACTAATCTTCAATCACTTTTACTAGTTATAATCAAATCATGAATAGTTATGACAAAAAAGTTATTTAAAACTAAAATCCATAACAATACTAATCAAAGATGGCATTATTTGAATTTGACATTAGTACATATAGATAACTTCACTTGATTTGAACATATATATACATTTATAAACACAAGTTATGTATCATTATACCATGACATAAGTCTTACATTAAACATGCCTATAAATTCCATTCATACAAAACTCATGAAGGAAGACCATATGTTTACATCTTTACATCTAATCTCATCATGTATTTCATTAATTATTCATGGGCATTAGCTTATTATTATATGTGCATGTAAGTCTTCCTTTTTTATAACATTTCCATTAGCCCAACTTATCACAATTGCATAAATCATGTTACTTGGCATTTTAGCTTTCATAATCATGTATAAGAAATCTGATATACAATTAAGATTCTATGATCATGTTGTGTATATGCTCTTTACATAAAATATGCTCTTTACTTAATGTTTTGTTCTTTTTTGTGAATGACCACATTCATTAAAATAAAGTTAGATTATTAAAATCATATTATTTTATTATCATTAATCATAAATTAGCTTATTACTTCCAAAGACCTTTTTCTACACTATGATAAGGGATAGGTTTTAATTGATTTCTTTTATTTCATCGACTTTCTTAGTACCCGAAGGCATAGGTGGAATAATTATTTTGAACCATCGACTTTTCTTTATACCTAAAGGCATAAAAAGAACCTCTATTGCATATAAGGTGCATAAATAACCATTATAGTTGAACATACAAATATTGGTAGATTTGTTAAGCCCACTTTTTGGCATGCCAAACTATCATAGGTCTTTACTAAAATCTTAAGTAGAAGTGGGTTTAATCATGTAACACATATTCATTTGCTATGACATATTTCCTTCCATTTTAAAGCATTTCATGATCATATTAATAATTTCTATATAATCATATCCATATCAATATTATGCCATTATGTGGCATATTTTATAAAAGTGAAATAAGCACACCATTCACTACATAATGCCATAAAGGCCTAAATCCATTATACAAGTTTCATGCTATTTGCATGCTTTTCATACAAATTAACATATCCCATGTTTATCATGAATATAGGCATGCATTAACCATGCTTCATTTTTTTAATTTATAATTATGTTCTTACATTATAAAAGCTCCATATCATAGTAAAAGTGCACATGGGATTATATGTTTCAAGGAAAATACACATGGATCAATACTCACATGATATCCTACGTAGCGAAAAAATTAAAAATTTTAAGAAAAACCAGCAAAGATAATGGACTCGAATAATTTAAAATACATCCTAAATAATAAATCTATCATCGTTTCTTGATTTACCATAAAAGATGATAGCATATTCCCTCCATGAGCTCTTCTCACTGATTTTTACAAACGACAATGATCTTCTTTTAGGAATACCTCTAAGGTAATCCATATAAGAAGTTCTTAAAAGAAAGAAACTTGAAAATCCAAGTGCTTTTAAGACTTTCAAGTGGAAAAAGGAAGAAAAATAAATTTGTCTATTTTTAACTGTTCTTTATGGCAATTCTGCAGCAGAATGTATCATTGTTGTTGCTATAGTAATAAGGGTTATTTACAATTTAAACAAAACCTTTTTAGGTTAAATTTGAACATTTATAATCAATCTTAGGTTGGACTAGAATGGACATACTAATTGAGCCTATTTCTATCACATGCACATAAGCCTTTTAATGGGCTTATGTAAAATCTACTTTAGTGCCACTTTTAGGAATCCTATATGGAAATCCTAAGCACCATTTTGGATTAATAGTTAATTTACTTTAATGCCTTTGAATCCTTCTAAAATCCTATAAAAATTAAAATGCAAGAACAATTAAAATTTGGACTTAACAAGGACTAAGTCTGAAAACCCTCATTTGCAAGTGTACCCTAAGCCCATCAATTTATTTCATCTTTTTAATTCATCCTCCAATGATATATCATAACATTAGAACATTTAATCTCATTGAATCTTCCTCAAACTCCTTTTATGTGTGTTGCCCTATTGTCTTCCAGAATAGCTTGGCAGTTCACAATGACTTAGAGTCCAAGTCCAACTAAGACTCTATAGATTTAATCTTTTTGAATTAATATCATTTCACCAATTAATAAATCACTCATGTACAAGTTAAGAGTTGAATCTAGCCATGTATAATGACTAACTAAGTGCTAAAAAGTGAAGTGGTTTGACTTAACGCTTTCACATATAGTTACGATGCAATAAACTCCTTTTACTATCTTTTACGTCATCTTGTATTAAGAATGGACTTGTGTTAACTTATAGCTTAATTATGTATGTCAAATTAAGCCCTAGATATATTTCTAATAATTTCACCTTTATTCCTAAAATAACCTTAGTGAATTTCATTCGCTCAATGCACTTTGCTCTTACTAGAGATTCTTGAATATAGATTACTTATCAAACTTGTGAGATAAGCACCCCACTATAATCTAGGTTGGTGAATCCTTTATTGATCACTAACCTATCTTTAAATATGTTATGGCATACCTAAGCACCTCACTTTGTATACTTCTTGTTCAAATTAAAAGCTTTGACATCAAAGTATGTCACTCCATATTTAATATAGCTAGTGATATCACGTGTAAGGATACTTACATAACTGATATAATGAGTTACTTTAATTGACATAGATTAAGTATCCATATGAAGCTCTTATGGTGGGTCTCTAATCTACTTAGTTCTAATGTAAGCATCCATATGTTAACTCCAAGCTTCTCTATGCTTATATCTTGTGAGAACTACTGGTTGATCCTATTAAGAAGTATAACATGTGCTGATCCATTCACATTACTAATATCCCATCATGTTAATACTATGACTAGGAATATTTTTAGGTATATCACATTTGCTTGCAATAAGAATCTCACATCATAAACACTTTATGTTTTCCTCTAATCTTTGATTTTATACCATGTAGTTTATAACATGGTTTAAGACATTGATAACAATTATAAGTAATATATAAAAGTACCATGATATAAAGGGAAATGCCTTATTTGATTGATTTATAAGGTTTAAATATATGAATACTACCCTATTATATGAGCTCTAGAGCATACTTCTAACACTCTCCCAATTGCACTAGAGCTAATCATGCATGCACTTAATGCCCATTACATTTACATGTTGATCAAACTTTTCATGTGATAGTGCCTTTGTCAAAAGATAAGTTGTGTTATGATTTGTGTGAGTCCTTTCAATTTTCACATATTGTCTACCTATGATCTTTGGAATTATCTGGTAGCATAAAAGAACATGTTTAGAATATTAGTAAGATCGTGGTTTATGAACTTGCTTAATAGCCCCATAGTTATCATAATATAGAGGTATTGAATTAACAATGCTTAGAACCACTCTAAGTTTATTAATAAACTTTTTAATTCAAATGGCTTCTTTAGCTATATTGAAAGTACTTATGTATTTAGATTCGGTGGTAGAATCCACAGTTGAATCCTATTTAAAACTCTTACAAGGAACTACTCTTCCACACATAATGTAGACATATCCTAATTGAAATTTACTATCATTCTAATCATATTAAAAGCTAGCATTTGTATACTTACTAACTTGTAGATCTTGTTCTCAATGAAAAAAAAAAGATCCTTAGTCCTTCTCAAGTACTTAAGGATATTCTTAATAGACACCCAATGTTCCTCTCTATAATTGGATTGGAATCTGCTTATGACACTCATAATAAATGCTACATCTAGTCTCATTCATAATAGTGCATACATGATAGATCTTATAGCTAAAGTATATGGGTTCCTATTCTTATGCTTTCTCTCCTTTATGCCTAAAGAGATAGATTTAGAAAGTTTTTTCCCATCTAACATAGGAATATAACCTTTCTTGGAGTGATCCATGCCAAACATCTTTAGTATATTGTCTATGTACATAAGTTGCGAAAGACCAAGCAACCTTTTGGATCTATCTCTATAAATTCTAATCCCCTAGATGTAGGTTTCTTCTTTGAGGCCTTTAATGGAGAACTATTTACTTGGCTAACTCTTGATAGATTTGAGGATAGAGACATCATTTCTTATCAGAAGTATGTCATTTACATACAACACAAGAAAAACAATTGCACTCCTAAAAACCTTCTTGTAAACACATAATTCATCCATATTTTATGAGAAACCAAACTCTTTAATTGTCATAAAAAATGAATGTTCTAGCTCCTAGATGTTTACTTTAATCCATAGATGGATCTTTGAAGCTTACAGACCTGATTACCATCTTTAGATGTAAATCCTTTAGGCTGTGTCATATACACTTTCCCTAACAGTTTTCTATTAAGGAAAGCTATCTTTACATCTATTTC
>CANXYI011914945.1:0-10170 GCA_948208565.1 Hura crepitans | reverse complement strand
ATTATATGAATAGTATAAGCAAATATGTACATGTCTGACTAGTTAAATAATATGACTATGTTGTTGTTAGATGCTGTGGGTCTGAGACCCTGTGTTAATGGTGTAGACTATAGTTGATGGATGATTCAGAGGACCAAAAGGGTCTAAGAGTTAGGGTATGAATATGTGATCGTTATAAAAGTTTGTTTGGACTGGAAAAATTTTTGGTTTTTCACCTGGGTAGTCGTTATGCTGCCAAAATTTCTGTAAAAGAATAACATACCAAAAATAGAATTTTACCAAACCAAGATAGTTTGTACTAAGGTATTATACCATGAAATAAGGAAACTGACAAAGAAGTACCATCACTCCACCTATTGCTATAAGTGTTAAATAAATGAAGCTTGGTGAAATTTCATGAAGGTGACCTATAGGAAGTAGCATTCCTTGTCTATTTCCTTTGAGAATGGGTAGGAGGTATTACAAATAGATTTCAAAGGAAGCTTGGACTAGTACATGTCTTTGGTTGAATTTGCATATAGTAACAGTCATCAAGCTAGTTTAGGAATGGCACTATATAAGGCACTATATGGTAGAAGGTGCAGAACTCCTCTTTGTTGGAGTTAAATAGGTTAAAGCAAGGATATAGGGATTAATTTGATTAAGGATGTAGAAGATAAAGTCAAAATTACAAGAGAGAGATTGAAAGCTACCACGAATCTATAGAAATCCTATGCTAATTTGAAAAGGAGGGATATAGAATATAAAGTGAGTGAGAAAGTTTTCTTAAAAGTATGGCCATAGAAGAAGATACTCAAGTTTGGCAAGAAAGGAAAGCTTAGTCCTAGATTCATTGGTCCCTATAAGATTATAGAACATGTGGGGCTAGTGGCATACAAGCTAGGCTTAACACCTGAGTTGCTATAGATCCATGATATGTTCCATGTATCGATACTTAGGTGAAATAGATAAGATTTAGCACATGTAATACCTGCAAAAGAGATACAAGTATAGCCAGATTTGACTTATGAGGAAGAACTAATGTAGGTCCTGGCTTGAGAAGTGAAGCAGTTGAGAAATAAAACCATGCCACTAGTCAAAGTGTTATGGAAGCATCGTAATATAGAAGAAGCTACTTAGGAAAGCGAGGAGTAGATGTAGGCTCAGAACCCACACTTACTTTCACCAAGTAATTTTAAAGATGAAATTATATAAGAGGGGAATAATTATAATGCCTATAAATCAAGGATTCATGGAAAGTACCTCTGAGGCCAGAAACTGTGCCCGGGGAGCCGAGACACCTTAGTGGGGCTCGAGAAGGGGTATACTAGTAATGAAACTTTGCAAGGCTAGAAAATGGGCAAAACAAATAAATTTAAAAATTTAGCAGAACCAATAATTATTTTGGGCCATAAACTAATGGATCGTAGCCTTAGATGGGCTTAAGCCGAGAATGAATCGGGACATGCCCAAATAGAACTGAAAATATCTTACCCTAAAGGTCAAAAATTCCAATTTATTAGTTAGTGAAAGAATTTTAATTTTTGAGGTCATTCAATAATTTTTCAAAATTTGTAGATTTTATGAGAAATTAGTTAACCAACTTGCTGATGGAATTTTGATGTGAAATTTTAGAGGCCTATAAATAAGCTAATTAAGGATTTTTATAACAAATGCAATGATTTTTGAAGGTCTAGAAGAATTTTTAAAATTGCCCAAAGTTACAGCTAAAATTGAGTTTTTATGAGTCGCTCGAGCATTACATGTCACCAGCTGAGAATCCACTCACTTATATAAATACCATGCCATATGGACATCAACCCAATATGCCAAATCACCCCCTCCACCATTTCCCTCTCCAAGCAGTCAACAACATTTCTAGCCTTTTTCTTATATTTTTTTGCTTCTTTTTCTTCTTAATTCCCCATAATTTTCCCACCAAAAATCACTATAATTATGAAAAAAATTGTCCATAAGGCCTTTGTACTCTATAGCTATTAATAGAAGTGGGAAATTTTAGCTCAATATCAAGTTTTGGGGTATTATGCCCATGAAATTCAAGTTGTATGTAAGTGGACTTTTCTTGCTTTTTATTGAGTTTTGTATAGTCCTAATTATTCTAAGAATTACCATGTTTTTAGTTTTCAAATTGGAGGTTGGTAGGATTTTTACTGAATTTTCTAAGTTAGAATTCAAATATGTAGGCATAAGGCAAATTGGTGAGCAATCAAGGAATTAAAGCTACCTAAGTGTGCGAAAGGGTTCAAGAATTCATTAGGTATGTGAATTTGATATAATACATGCATGCCTTAAGGTTATTGTATGTGAATATCCATGGAAATGTGTATGTAATTATTAATTTGAGCTTATGTGTGTGTGAATTATGGAACTAACCATGCCATGAGGTTAATTATGTGTGAACATGATAGTGTGCATGTGAATTAGGTGTGAAAAGCATGTGCATGATCATGGTATGTGTTTAGCCGAGAAGTGTTTCATGTATGGCATAGATGTATGGCATGTATACATGGTGTAAATGATGGAAAATGTATAATGTGGCATGAATATTGATGGCATGTATATGAAATGGGTCAGAAAAACATTTGTGTGTGCTTAATGTCATTATGGTCAAGAGGTGTAAGCATGACATTTGTGTGTGAACTATTAGTATAAGTGTATCATGATGTTGTTGGCATGTGAAAATGATGCTGTGTATGTGAAATTGGTGAGAAAAACATATGTATATATATGATCTTAAAATGGCCAAATGGTATGTCAAGGCATGGCATATATGCATGGTATGGTACATAATATGTAATGATGGAACATATGTGACATTTATATGGCATGAAATGTAAGTAATCATAGGTATAAACATGGTATAATGTATGGTAAATAAAGGTAGTGTAAATGTGCTAATAATTTGGTGTAAGAAATGGTATGGAGTTGGCATGAAGGAAAAGTACTTAAATTGGACTAAAAGTGACCTAAAATATCTTAAAAATTGGTACATAATTTGAGCACTTGGTTTAATTAGTTTGATGATAATTTGAGATCATATACGGCCTATATGGTATGGAAATGAGACTTGAAATGGCATGAGAAAGTGCCAAATGAAAAGTGGTAATTAACCTTTAACTATGTCCTAAAAAAATTAAATGGACCCGTAACTGTGCCATTGGAAATGTACATGTGAAAGAGGCTTATAACTATGTATTAATAACCTAAAAATAAGTTAAATAAATGATCTATAATTGAATAAAAATGAGTAAATAACAGTTGGCCCATTAGTTTAACACTCATTAGATGGGTTCACCGATCAACAAGGGGTTAGCAGCTGCTAGAGGTATTGGTCCTTCTAAGCTTTATCAATGTGATTTTGTAAATGGGTGCTACTACTGAGGTCCTAATATTTAGGCCCTGTATACTCGAGTATTGGGAGGTTTATAGGATTAATCCCTACTACCCACTTGCTTGTCTATGGATATTGGGAGGTCTCACAGGGCTAATCCTTGCTATCCACTGAAAATTGCTGATGTTGATTTTTGGAATATTGGGAGGTCTAAAGACTAATTCTTGCTATCCTTACTATTTGGTATTAGGAGGTTCCTGTGAATTAATCCTTGCAATCAAGCTAGGTAAGTACAACTACTGAGGTCTAAAATATAGGCCACTGCATAGCTTTGGGTTTCCCTTTTATCTAGTGTTTTAAAGAGTCGTCTATCTAGTTGGGCATGAATAATGAAAAGGAATATAATGAATAAGTACAGTCAATGATAATAGGACTTATGAGCAAATAAAATAATGGCATGAGACTAATAAATTGAATAATGGGATAGGATAATAAAATAAAATTATTTTATGACATGGACTTCATATGATGTAGTATGCACTCATGACTTGTATGGTATACATGTATGCTTACATGACATGTTTTATTATATTAAATTCACTACTGAGTTTCATACTCAGCATATCAGTGTTCCAATGTGTAGGTAATTAAAAATAGTTGTATAGCCTCTATGGATTTTATAGTGCAGTAGTGATAGTAATTAAAGGTATACATTTTTGTCTTTTTAATCATTTATAAAGGGCACTCATGTATATAATATGGGTTTTGGGCATAGTTAACATAGTAGATGAAGTTGTCTATAAATCTTAAGCTTAAAGCAAATGATTGTATAAAAGGGCTTTTAACTGAATAGTTTTATGTCTATTTTGTCTAATGATTATGGGCCTGAGGCCTTATGTGTTGTTTGAGACATGGATGATGATGTATGATGATGAAGGACTAGAAGGGTCTAAGTGATGATAAATATGGATGATATTATTTAAAGTGCTTTTTCACAAGTGTATATTTTTGGAAATGTTACTCGGGTAGCCGTTATGCTGCTCGAATTTTTGGATAAATTAATTATTGATCAAAAAATAGATTTTGATGTTTGTTATAACCTGTATAATGATGTTTGAGGATTAGAATAGAGTTTTAGGAAACATCTGTCTAATAAATAAATGAAATCATAAGTGTTCAATGATTAAGGCCTTGGAGAAATTTCAATATGGGTGACTATATGGGAAGTGGCATCACTTATTGAGTTTCTTAGGGAATCAAGTAGGGGTGTTACACTTTCCCTTGTTTTCCAAATTGTAGAACCTTCTTCCAGGGTGAAACCTTGAGAAATACCTTATCTCCCACTTCATATTCCACGTCTTTTATCATTAGGTCCATATATGACTTTAGTTTGTCAGAAGCTACTTTCAACCGATATCTTATTATCTTCACCTTTTCTTTTGCTTCTTATATTAAATCTGGCTCCATGAGCTTAATTTCACTGAGCTCATTCTAACATAAAGGTGATTTACACTTTCTTACATATAAGTCCTCATAAGGAACCAAGCCTAGACTTGCTTAATGACTATTATTATAAGCAAACTCAACTAAAGACAAATATCGATTCCAGCTTCCCTTGAGCCCTAATGCATAACCTCTCAATGTATCCTCAAAAATCAGGATGACTCTATCAAATTATCCATCAGTTTATGGATGGAATGCTTTACTCAAGCTAAACCAAGTACCTAAGGCATTATGAAATTTCCAAAACCTCGATGTGAACTTTGGATCCCAATCCATTAAAATCGAAGATGGCACTCCACACAATCTGACCATATCATCCACATAAAACTCTAGTAGCTTCACTAGGGAGTAGTGCATTCTCACTGATATAAAATGAGCTATCTTGTTAAGATAATCAACCATATAAAATCACACTTGCTCCTTGTCATAGGTAGCCCAACCATGAAGTCTATTGTCACTCTATCCTATTTTCATTCTAGAATTGCTATGGGATGAAGAAATCCAAAAGGAACCTGATGCTTTATCTTTACCTATTGATAAGTAAGGCACATAGACACGTACTCAGACACATCCCTTTTTATGCCTAGCCACCAATATGAAAGCTTTAAATCATGATACATCTTATTGCTACCAGGATGGATCGCATAAGAAGCATTGTGAGCTTCTTGCAATATCCACTTCTTCAACTCTTCCACATTTAGCACACAAATTCTGTCATGACAGTATAAATAGCCATCTCCCTTTATCTTAAATAGCCATCTCCCTTTATCTCATACTTTATCGGCTTCCCCTCTTGGATTACACTTATAACACTCATTAATCTATTATCATCTCTCTGATAATCCTTCATTTGTTGTAATAAGCTAGACTTGTTTTGCATCTCAGCTAACAAGGCACAATCACCTGTGAGCTATAATCTGACATTCATGGCTCTCATGGATGCCAAGAACTTTCTCCTAAGTACATTAATCACTACCTTGGCCTCCTCTGGATGGTAATTAATCAGGTAGTCATAATCTGTAATTAATTCCATCCATCTCATTTATTAGAAGTTCAGCACCTTCTATGTAGGAAGATACTTAAGACTCTTTATAATCCATGTAGATGTAGCACTTCTCCCCATAAAGATAATACCTCTATTTCTTTAGAGCAAGCACAATAGTTGCAAGCTCTAAATCATGAGTAGGGTAATTCTTCTTATGTGGCTTCAACTATCTTAAAGCATAGGCAACAAACTTGCTATCTTATATCAGAACACACCCTAACCCATTATGAGATGCATCACTGTATATGGTGAAATCTTTCCCTAAAACTAGTTACACAAGAATCGGAGACTATCAACATAGCCTTGAGCTTATCAAAGTTGTTCTATCACTTGTTATCCTAAAAAGACTGAACATCCTTCCTTTATAATCATGTCATAGGGGCTTCTATCAATGAAAACCCCTTTACAAACCATCCGTAGTACCCTACCAACCCTAGGACACTCCTGATCTCTATGGTGTTCCTAGGTGCGTTCCCCTCCATCACTTCTTTAATCTTGCTAGGATCAACCCTACTACCATTTCCTAATGCTATATGTCCTAAGAAAGATACTTCACTCAACTAAAACTTACACTTACTGAGCTTGGCATAGAGTTTTTCTTCTCCTAAAATCTAAACAATTATTCTCAAATGTTTTTCATGCTCTTCTTTGTTCTTCGAGTAAACCAAAATATCATATATGAATACTACTATGAACTGATCAAGGTAAAGTCTAAAGACTTTTGTTAAGTCTATGAATGCTGCAGAAGCATTGGTAAGCCTAAATGGCACTACCAAGAACTCATAAAGACCATACCTCATCCTAAAAGTAGTTTTTGCCACATTTGTCTCTTTCACTCTCAACTAATAGCAACTGAATGTCAAATCTAACTTAAAGAACACTCCAACTCCTCTAAGCTGATCAAACAAATTATTAATCCATGGCAGAGGATACTTGTTCTTAGTGGTCACTTTATTCAATTGTCGATAATCCATAAATAACCAAAGTGAACCATCCTTTTTAACAAATTGAACTGGTGCTCCCCATGGTGAAACACTTGGTCTACTGAAACCCTTATCCAGTAACTGTTTGCAACTGTAGCATTAATACTTTCCACTCTACTGGTGCCCTTCGATATAAAGCTATTGATACTAGAGTAGTACTAGGCAAAACGTCAATACTAAACTCAAGTTCTCTTTTCGATGGCAAACTTGACAATTCTTATAGAAAGACATCATCAAATTCAGCCACAACTAGTATACTACTCGCATCTAGGTCTTCTATTTTGTTGTTGTATACATGAGTAAGATATGTCAGATAACCTTTTCTCATCAACTACCTAGCAATAACCATATATATTACATTAGACAAAAAGTTGATTCTCTCTCTAATGACTATGATTTCAGACTTATCATCAGCCTAGAGAGTTAATCTCTTATGCTTGCAGTCCAAAATTGCTTTCTATTTGGACAACTAGTCCATTCCTAATATCAAGTCAAAATCATTGAATGGTAGTTTTATCAAGTCATTAAAAAACTGGTAGTCTTGTATCCATAATAGATAGTCTCTATACACTTAGTCAACTGCCACTTGTTGGCTTATAATTTTACTAATTGTGATCTCTTGGTCAAGTGGTTTAAAACTAACTCCTAGTCTCATGCCCGTGATGTGCAAACATTTGAATGTGTGGACCTCGAATCTTTTAATGCTAAAACAAAAGAGTTAAAGAGGAGAAAAGTGCCAGCTATGATGTCTAGCTTATCAACATCCTCCCAAACTCTAATGGCATACTGATGGGCAGGAGCTCTATACTCATGTTGAGACTCTGATCTATCTCTATAAGCTTCCTTTACACTCTATCCTCAAGTTCCCTTTTAACCTTAAGTATGTACAAGTGTTGATCTATGACCTATACTTTGTCCCTAAGGAAAATCCTTGAACATATGACCCGACTGTCCACAAGTATAGCATACACCCAATTTCCTCCTTGTGCCTCTTGAAATAGGCCTGACACTAAGGAACTTAATCTCTCTTACCCATTGATATTGATGTACTAGCAGCTTGTGAATACAGTTGCCCAGATTTTCCTTTTCCACTCTGAGTTGATTTCTATGATTGGCCTTACTTTTAAGACTATTGGGTAAAATTAGACTGAAATCCCTTATATTTCTTGCTTGACTAAGGAGAAACACTAGATTCTCCCTGACTAGTTGCTTTCTTCTTTTGGTAGAACTCTTTCTTCTCTTTCTACACTCCCTCGAAAGATCTGCATGCTGACACTAACTAAGAAATCCCTAATTTTCATTTGTACCACCTAGGAATTAATCTCAACATGTAGACCCTTCTCAAACCTCTTAAACTTGTTTACCTCTGGAATGATGGTATCCTTAGCATACCTACTAAGCATAGTAAATTCCTTCTCATATTTACTTATCATATTCTAATCTTGATTAAGATCCATAAAATGTTGTCACCTCTCATTAAGGTTGTCTTCAGTAATGTACTTCTTATGGAATTCTATCAAGAGAAACTCCCATGTAACTTGGTCCTTTGTGTTGTATTCAATGAAGTCCTCCCACCACCTGGATGCCTCATTTTACAAAAGTGAGGAAGCATATATCACCTTCTGCTATTGTGTGCACCACATCTTCTTCATGATTTTCGTAGTGCAATCAAGCTAATACTCTGTCTTCCCAGGTGTCACTTCTCCTTAGCCCTTGAAGTTGTTAGCCTCTATCTTTTTTACCCTCTCTAAATAGGTCTTTTAGAGAGCCAATGATACCTCTAGCTATGGTAGTGATGGTAGAAGAGTAATAGCAGTAGCTTTTTTTAATAGCTATAGCATCTCTTATAAGAACACTAGTAAAACCTGTCCGGTGGATTATGCATGTCCTACTGTACTAGCAGAAGTAGACCTAACTCATGCAACCTTGTGTGCCACCATAGTCAGAGTATGACTTTCAACTTTATCCTCACTACCTTGTGCCAAAGCACTTATCATATCTGTATGTAAGAAAACAATTTGATAAGGCTCACTATCCAATAGTTTGTGATGTAGACTCTAGACTTTAAGCACTCAAATGTTACTAAGAATGCCTAAATTGGAGCTTTAATACCACTAAATGTGACACCCTTTACCCAGTCTAAATGTTGATTGGTCACCAAGCCTAACTAAGATATATATATGTATATCAAGATATCCCAACTCATACTATTATCAATATAGTTATAAAACATTCTTATTAAATACATTGTGTGTGATAATATGGGTTTATAGACACTTTTTCAAATAGTGTTACATATTCAAAACTAGGAATCCTTATACCAATATTCTAATAGCATAATACCTATACTCGGCACTATCCCAAATTTTGAATAATAACATGTATAAGAAAATACACTTCTATAATCATTCCATACACTTCTCTAAACTCTATGTGATCCTCTGATCACTCCAACAACACATAAACAAAAACATAGGATATCTCAACCTTAGGAAGAGACATCGTACAACACAATATGCATTTTCATAGTATAAATAAGTTTACACATTTTGAAATCCAAAAAGAATCCTTTAGTTATGATTTAGATAAAAATTAGGCATATTCCCTTAAATTATACATTAGAGTGCAACCTGTACATCACAACTATTCAATATAAATAGTCTTTACCAAAAGAAAGCATTCTCTTAATAGATCTTGATGTCCCAAGGCTTTAAGTATCAAAATGTAATCTTTTTACCAATGCATCATGTAACACCCTGAAAATCTAAACATTTATGAATAGTAATTTTTAGGATGAATAGTGTTCTCAAGATTTGCGATGCACTAAATCCATCGAATGAAACTATTAATCATAAAATAATTTTGGGTAAAGTTTGGGATCTATCAGAGGTTATTAAAGTGGTTAAAAATGCTAAGAAATTTTTTACAGTAGTGTTTTGGGAATAGTGACCAAGGCAAAGCTGAACCATAAATTAATTTCAAAATTGCTATGAAAAATATGAAAATGATACAATGTCATTCTTCAAAATTTTAATGAGTGTAATGGCATTGAAATTGGAATTTTTCAATATCAGGAAGTAATTTTTTGAAAACTTAGGCAACATAAAAATAATGAAATTTATTTTTTTAGCATTTTTTAGCATTGATTTTTAGAGGCATTTATGGGATAATTAAAGTGAATTATTGCAATGAAAATGGCTTTTAATTAAACTTAAGAAATGATGGAAAAATAACAGGAGAAAATGAGGGGAAAACAGAGTTTAAAAATGATTTTTTAAAAAAGGGTATATATAATCAAACCTATATAA
>CANXYI011914908.1:0-11465 GCA_948208565.1 Hura crepitans | reverse complement strand
TACTTAGGAAATTATAAAGCTTATGATAAAAAATTAGCATAAGAAGAATGTAGTTTGGTTATGTATGATGTGAATAGATAACGAACCAAGTGGTTATATAAATGATATATGTATGTCTTTTATAAGTGAATTATGTAAAAGGTTGTGTAAGGATGAAGAGGTGGATGAAAAGCTTGGTTATCATACTATGGTTATGAATGGAATAGATAATGTGTGAAATGGATATAATATATATCATGTTTACAAAACTAAGAAAAGAACAAGGATATGCCCATATGAGTATGATTACCTAAACTAGAAATGTTGACTAGTCAACTAGGGATAGATAGCATTTGCTAAGACACATCGATGTCTCCTTCCATGCTAGTGTAGTAGCCATTGAAGTCAAGTAGGGCCACTGTGTGTACTTTCATGTTGGTGTAATATCCATTGAGGTCAAGTAGAGCCACTGCATGTGACACCCTTTACCCAGTCCAGATACCGGCCGGTTACTGAGCCTGACTAAGGTGTGCATGCATATCGAGATATCCAAACTCATTATCTATGTTATTTGTTATAAAACCTTCTTATTAAAAATATTAAGTGTGAAAATGTAGGTTTTCAAAAACTTTTTCAAGCAGTGTTACATATTCAGAAATTGGGTTACATATTCAGAAATTGGGAATCCTTGTGCTAAAATTCTAAAAGCATAACGGCTATACCGAACACTATCCTAAATTTTTAAATAGTAACCTGCATGAGAAAATACACTTTTATAATCATTCACACACTTCCACAACATCCATGTGATCCTTTGATCACTCTACAGCACACAACACAATCACAAGATCTCTCAAACACAAAAAAGAGATATCGTACATCAATACACATAATTTAATAGCTTATAAAGGTTTACAAACTTTAAAATCCAAAAAGAACCCTTTAAGTACAATTTAGACCCATTCCCATACTTCTACAACATTTGAGTGCTACCTATACATTGCATACTATATACAGTTACAATCTTTACCAAAAGAATGGCCTTCTCTTAATAATTCTTGATGTCTTGAGGCTTAAGAATCAAAAAGTAGTCTTCTTACTTATGCATCATAAAAAAAAGACGTGCTAAGCCAATGCTTAGTTGTGTAATCGCAATAACATGTGCTAATTAAGCATTTTAACATACAATATGTAAATGTAATTCATTTCCATGCATAACCAACCTACATATTTCACAATACTTAAACACAATAGGCATATGCCATGTTCATAACCAAAAAGTATACATAATGTATAATGACATCCATATCACACCTATATGGCAAACATGCATTTAAAACAAATAACTTGTCAAATTGAATAATTGTCAATTATAAATTCTTAACTATCATTGTAACTATCATGGCATACGTTATCGATTAATTTATTTGTTTGCCTTATTAATTTAAGCCCGTTTCGGATAGCCTCAAACCCATGGTTGCACTCGCGTATAATTGTGCAGTGGCCCCTATGGAACCTTACAGCAACTGCATACGTATAGATCTAAAGACCTTAATATAAGTCCATGGGTAAGACTAAAAGTGAACCCTTGGATCATTATCTAGGCATAAAAGTGCCTTAGCAACTACTATATCCCCTAGCTGATCAATTAACCTATCTATTTCTAGAATGCTTCTGATGTGTATGTATAGTAATGTATGTACTATGGTATAGATGATCTAAAATACATATATGTTATTTTTTGAATGAAATATTTCCTTTAATCATCTAATGTGCATGTGCTTGTTAAGGAGTTGAGTTGTATACGGATGATCAACAGGATTATATGTTACTAGTGACGTGATTGTTATACATATAAAAGTGATATGATATTTTTCCACATGTTATAATTTGGGTGGTGAGCTATTATGCTGCTAGATTTTTGACATAATAATCCTAAATTAAATGTGTAGGTTATGTTTTGGTTAGGTGATGATTTCAAAAATTTATTTATATAGGGAATCATCTAATTACTATTAGGTTAATGTAATGGTTTAACTAGATTTGGATGTTAATAAAAGATGTAATGGGTATGTGTGCCACCTTTAACTGGGTTTGACAATTAGATTGGGTAAGGCGTGTAACATTTTGTGATATCAGAGCTCTAGTTTAGGCATTCCTTAGAGTAAAGGATAATGTAAAGAATGGAAATAAGAATAGTATTAGTGCCTAAGGATTTATATTAATGATAGTATAAGGAAATGTTTGAGTTAGAAAAATTGTATTTGATATCAAAGGAAATATAGACCAAACTAACATCTATGCTCTTGAAGAGAAGTAAAAGTAGAAATGAAAGGTTAAGATATAGTATACTGATGATCAATATCATGATGAGATAAATGGTAATAATGATACATGATTGAGATAAGTAAGGGTTCTCCGATAGAATTGAGTAATAAAGAATATACATGATGTCGTTAGTAGGAAATAAGGAGAGCAATTATAAAGAGATTTAGATCAAGGAGAAATATTCAAGAATATAAGAGATAATACTCCTAGTGTGTCTATTAACTTCTTTGAGATTAAGGGTTAGTTCTTATTAATGCATTAAACATAGGGCTAGGTTATACATCATATCAAATAAGTATTATCATGCAAGCATTCATAGTCTTATTGCATCATTATCATTACATATAGCATCACATATACATAATCATGGCTCAATTATATAGATACATATATTGCCCTAAGTAAAAGGGAAGTTTGACAACATATGCCAAAATAAGGGAATAATAAGAGGAAAATTGAGATGTTCAAAGTGAAATTTTAGATGGTTAAAAATAGAGTGAGATGAATGAGAAGGGCTATACCTATTAAGATAGATGAAACTAGTTATGTATTGGTATTAGTGACAAGGAGTTCTTAGATGTCACCTAGATGGATGGGTAATCCCTAAAGATTAATGGTTCAAGCGGAGCAGTAGCAATGTAATGGTTTTAATGATGTGAGAGGTAATAAGATAATGGTAATAAGTGTAATCAAAGGATAATTAAGATGATATTAAAGGTTAGAAAGATACGTGTATGGTAAACCCCTACATGATACTTAAGAGGGGAAGTAAGAAAAATAAAAAAAGGCATATAGATGAATGGCAAAGAGGAAAAGTAAAGTTAAACTTGAGCGATGCTAAGACATGCAATGTTGTCATATGGGATAAGCAATGAACAAAGTTATAAATGACTATAAAACCGAGCCGAGCAAAGCATATGTAAATTAATATTACAAAGTATGATTAGACCATGAGAATTTTGAAGACAAAATTCTTTTAAGAGGTGAAGTGATGTAGTACCTATAATTCTTAGGTATGGTGAGCAATGTTTTTGAGGAGGAATAGTGTTTTTAAGTATCGAACACAAAATAAAAGAAGTGAAAGGATAAGTTATTTTGAGATTTTAAGTGACTTTTTGATTTAAAATTTAAGTTAGTAAGAGGGTTAAAAATTAAATGAACATTTTTACAGCAGTTCATTTAATTTGAATTGAACTGGATTTTTCTCATATTCACTTAGATTGATTTTTAAGGTTCATGACATGATATTCAAATAATCTGAATGGAATTATAGGATAGAAATTGGAATTTATAGAGGCTTGAGATAATTTTAAAAATTTAACATAGAATAAAAAGGAGAAAGATAAAAATAAAAACAAATAAATAAATAAAAAAAGAAGGATTAAAAATGAATAAAGTAATAAAGTTAGGGGAAAGAAAGGATTTAAGGAAAATATTTTCCTTCAAACCAAATTAAAATTCAATTTGTTTTTAAGAAAAATTGGTTGGCTCTTGTAATTGAGTTAGCTGTAATAAAAGAAAGGGAAAAGAGATCGAGGAGAGTGGAATGAAACTTAGAATCTAAAATAGAGAGGATGAGATAAAAGAGAAGAAAAAAAAGGGAAACCAATCGAAGCCTAAGAGAATTGGCACCGGTGAGTGAGGCTACTAACACCTAATAGCTCACTTTTGTCACAAGCAACAGCAGTGCTAGAGGAGTGCAGTGGCACTAAAATTGCAAGGGTATGAACTTTTAGTTTTGCTAAATTAAATACCTAATTTTTATATGTATTAAACTACAAATGGTATAGAAAATTATTTAATATGGATTTAATGTCAATTAAAATGGGGAATTTGATGAATGAGGGATTGATTTCTTATGGTTTGTTGTGTTAAGATTATACTGCCCATATATTTCTCATTTTTCTTCTATATTGGTATTTAATGTGAGGCAATTGAAGACTAATAGAAGGGGAAGAAGAAGGAACTTTTAGAGAAGTAAGGGGGTGAGACAAAATTGCTGACACACATGTAAGTCTTTGATTTTAGGGTTTTAAATTTTTTTATAGTGTACTTGATGTCAACTAGGGTGTACCTATATTAATTCTTGAATTTAGTGTGTGGGGGTGATGTTTCGAAAGTCTCTATGAACAATGGGATTTATATGTAGTGAGAAAAAGGAGGTAGTAAAGGGGACAAAAAGGAAAGGGCTGCTTAGCATTTGATTGGGGCTATTATCATTGATAGTAAGTGTATTCAATGATTTGTACTATGTTTGTGTGCTTTAAGTTAAAGTGTATTGTTATTTAAGTTGTTTAAACTATATATTTATGCATGTGTATGGTGTGATTAATGATATATCAATGTCAATTAAATGGTTTTTATTAGAATGAGATGTAAATTGAAATCAAATTTGATTGATGGGTATGCATTCCTAACATGGTTGAACTCTTTGTGCATAAGTGTACTATCTAAATAAGAGTAATAGTTGTAGGTAAAGTGTAGAGAGTAAAGTGATATTTGTACAATTCTTAATCAATGCCTAAATGATGTTCAGAATGGGAATTAAGTTAAAACTTACATAGATTAATTAGTGACATATTAAAACTGAATGGCATATAAGTAAGTATATAGATGTACTAGTGTAACAAGATTTTTACTATATGTAAAAGATATATATGAAGTGAATGTTGACATAGAACTATATGATAACTCTTGAAAATAAAGTGTGCAATTTAAATTGAAAGCCAAAATAATTGTATGAGTTTGCACAAGTGGAGTTAAGTGGGTGATAATAACATTGAGAAGAGTTATAGGAAATGAGATGGTATTAAGGATATATAAATTGAATATATGTGCATGTTTTCACGTGGGTGATTAGTGTTAACATATATTTGCATGAGTATACAAATGACAGTGGCCATAATGTTTAATAAATAAAATGGTTAAGTAGTATTTAATTGGTGTTTGGGTGAATGTGAATGTTGAGTTACCATAAGAGTCCAAGTGTATAAAGTGTGCTTATAGTATGGGACATTGCATACGCCTATAAAGTAGCATACATGACTTGAAATATTTATTCTATAACTAGATCATAAATTGGGTAGATGGATCATGATAATAATAATTAAGTAGTTTATAAAGACATTGAATAAGAATTATGGTATTAATAGGACTATATAAGAAATTAAAATAACTTTAGTTTATAAGTGGTAATGAATTCTAATTTACTTAAGAGATGTAGATTATGGAGTGAAACTTATTAAGCATAATGATGTAAGTTAATTGTGTATACAACATATTGATGTTAGTAGACATAGTTCATATGACATAGCTCATATGAAAGAACACATGGAAATGAATGTGAGAGTAATAGGCTTAAGTACCCTAAGAAGGACATATGGAATAAAGCTTTAAAATATATAATTAATGATACTTTGATGTTTATTGATTATGCAGCATGAGAAAGAAATAAGAAAGAGTTTTAAGGATGAGTGAGGGTACTTAAATGTGCAAATCATTTAAGTATATATGTATAAGTAAAAGTTAGGTAAAATTATTGAGAAATAGTATTAGCTAAATGTTTATTGCTTAGTTTAGATGAACTTAGAATTAAGAGTTTAGCAACATGTTAACATTCTTATTATGGTTAAAGGTTATTTTTTTGTATGCATGAATTTGAGTTGGCTTAAAATGAATAATTAGAGGATGATAGGATGTATAAGGTGAAAGATAAGGTAAGAGCTTAGTATTTCAAATTGTGTGCTTGACTAAAGATTAGGAGTAAAGTTACTTAGCTTCAATAGAATTAATATATATGAATTCTTGTGAAACTAATTGGATTGATTATAAGTGTGCATGAGTAAAATTTGATTTGTGTAATGGATGAACATGCAAGATGTAATCCATAATGATGATTAAGTAACATTAGATAGGTATATGTAGTTTGAGTTGATTGAATAAACATGTATAGGTATAATGTGACTTTGCATGATTAAATGGTGCATGCATGACATTAGACTTACCTAAGTGTTAGAATAATCATGATAATATAAACATGTAAATTTTAATGTATAGATGACTTTAAGAACTGGTATAGGCCATATGCATTATTCATGAGAAACTAAATGAATGATGTTAACCTTAAAGTTAAAGATGAACATCAAAATGGTTACTTAGGAAATTATAAAGCTTATAATAAGAAATTTGCATATGAAAAATGTAGTTTGGTAATGTATGATGTGAATAGATAATGAACCAAGTGGTTATATAATTGATATATTTACATATTCTAGAAATGAATTATGTAAAAGATTGTGTAGACATAAAAAGGAGGATGAAAATCTTATTTAACATACTATGGCTATGTATGGATACATAATGCATGAAAATGATATAATACATATCATTCTTATAAAAATAAGTGACGAAAAAGTATATGCCCATACGAGTTAGATTCTACAAACTAGATAGGTTAATCGATTAACTAGGGATAAATAGAAGTTGCTAGGATACATCATTATCTCTTTTCATACTGGTGTAGTAGTTGTTAAGGTCTAGTAGGTCACTGCACATACTTTCATGCTGGTGCAGTAGCCATTGAGGTCTAGTAGGGCCACTACATGTACTTTTATGTTAATGTTATAGCCATTGAGGTCCAGTAGCGCCACTACACATATTCATGTGGGTGCAACCCATTCTGAGGTTTAAAATGTGGACCCTTAAACATTTGGTAAGGCCTGTAGGGCCAATATCTTGCTGCCAAGTGTTAGGAATAACATCTCTTGAGTATAGGCTAGGTAAAAGGATAATTAGGTTTAAAATAGTTGGAACTAATTTGATGACAATAGTATAAATGTTGATGTATGACAATAGGCATGAAGCTACTTACATATAATGAGCATTAAAATTAGTATATAATTATAATGTAGGCTAAATAGATAAATGCAAAACTAATTTATACATGAGAAAAGGATAGTTACATCTAATTTATGGGTAATATAAGATATAAAGATAGTTGTAAGACAATTAGTATAAACATAAATTCAATAAAATAAAATACAAAGATTCCAAATATTCACAGGATGGCATGAATACTATGCATAAGTTGGAAATAACTATTCAGAACAAGAACAACTTAAAATGATCATATAACTAAATAAATAGTGATATATGTTTCTTCAAATAGATGAAATGATAAGCATATCAAGAGATATTTATACAATATAAAGATATATAAAGAGGATAATTTAACTGATTAATTAATGGTACCAATACAACTGTGTAAACTCAAATCTACGTAGACATGTGCACTCATGGTACAATATGCTTGTGAATATGATGTGACTTGTCTATTGTGTTTAAATTACTTAAATATTATGGATGTATGTGCATGTATAATGTAGTACATTTCATTGAATACCTCACTAAGCATTATACTTAGTATATCATGCTTGTGATGCATAGGTAGAGGGCAATTGTCTATAGAGAATCTTTAAGCAAAGTAGAATAATTCTAATGGAGTTATGTGTTGTTGTATACTTCATGTAATTTCATAAGTAGAAGGCAGTCATGTATAGTACATAAAGAGAGAGAATTAAATTTGGATGTGTAATTGTATTATGAAATTTATAAGAATGCTACTAATGTAAATGCATAGTAACATATGTACTTATGGTATAGATAATCCAAAATATATGTATGTTATGTTGTAAATGAAATATTTCCTATGATTATCTAAGGTGCATATGGTTGTTAAGGAGTTGAGATGTATAAGGATGATAAAGGGGATTATATGTTATGGGAGATGTGATTGTTATATATATAGAAGTTATGTGATGTTTTTCCATAGGTTATAATTTTAGTGGTGTCACGAAATGACCTTTATGCTACTGCATTTTCAACATGATGATCCTAAATTGGATGGGTAGGTTATGACTTAGTTAAGTGATGATTTTAAAAAAATAATTCATGTAGGGAACTATCTAATAAAAATTAGGTTAATGTAATGGTTTAATTATATTTTAATATTAATCAGAGGTGTAACGGGTTATTTGTCACCTCTCATCGAGATTGATAATTGGATCGGGTAAGGGATGTTGCACAAAGATAAATATGTTGGTTTCCATGAACTTATGTGTAGTGGAAATAAAACATCCATGGAACCCTAACAAAGGTTGGAACATCAAAAAATTGAAAAACAAAAAATTTTATATATGATGAAATCATAGAATAAGAATTTACCATAAGTTCTTTATGTGATTCCAATGTGCAGGTTTCCTTTTTCTTTTTCTCTTCCTATCAAGATGTTATAAACCATAGTGATCCTCAGTTGAGAACACCTCTAAGGTAATCTACACAAAAAGTTCTTAGAATAGAGAAACTTGAAAATCCAAGTGCAAGTAGGATTTTCAAGTGGATAAAGGAAGAAGAAGAAATTTGCGTGTTTTCAATTATTCTATACAATAATTTTTGCAATAGAAAATGTGCCCATGATGGCTACTTCAATAAGGCTTATTTATATCATAAATAAACCCTATTTAGGTTAGATTTTAACATTTAAAATCTACCCTAAGTCGGATTAGTAATGGACTCATCAATTGGGCCCTTTTCTATCCTATACATATAAGCCTTTTAATAGGCTTATGTGTAATCTGCTTTAGCCCCACTTTCATTAATCCTATGTGGCACTCCTAGGCCCTATTTGGATTAATAATTACTTCAATTTAATGCCTTTTAAACCTTTTAAAAGTCTATAAAAAATTAGATGCTAGAATAATTAAAATTTAGACTTAACAAAGCCTAAGTCTAAAAACCCTAATTTTTCACAAACCCTGATTTTCTGGACTTTTCCATTTACAAGTGGGCCCCAAGCCCATTTGCTCATTTCTTATTCTTAATTCATCTTCCAATAATATCTCATATCATTAGAATATTCAATCCCATTGAATCTTCCTCAAACTCCTTTTATGTGTGTCACTCTATGGGCTTTCAGCATAGAATGGCAGTATACAATGAATTAGAATTCTAGTCCAATTAAGACTCTATAGATTCAATCTTATTCAATTAATATCAATTCAGTAATTGATATATCACTTGTATATAAGTTAAGAGAGGCATCTAGACATGCATCATGACTACCTAAGTGCTAGAAAGTTCAGTGGTTTGACTTAACCCTTCTATATACAGTTATAGTGCAATAAACTCTTTTTACCATTTTTTATCCCATCTAGTTTAGAGTATGGACTTGTGTCAACTCAAAGCTTAACTAAGTACGTCTAATTAATCCCTGGACATATTGTTCTAATAATTTCACCTTTATACCAAAAATGCCCTTTGTGAATCCTATTCACACAGGGCATCTTACTTTGGCCAAAGATTCTTGAATAAAGATTACTCATCAGAACTATGAGATAAACTCTCCACTATAATCTAGGGTGGTGAATCCTTTGTTGATTACTACCCTATCTTTAAATATGCCATGCCATACCTAAGCACCTCGCTATGTACACTTCTTGTTTCAAGTAAAAGCTTTGGAGTCAAAGTATGTCACTCCATATGTAAGATAGTTAGTGATCTCAAGTCTAAGAATACTTGCACCATTGATATGATAAGATACTTTCATTGACATAGATTAAGCATCTATGTGAAGATCTCATGGTGTGTCTTTGATGTCCTTACTTCCCAAGTAAGCATCCACATGTTAACTCCAAGCATCTCTAACTTATAACTTATGAGAACTACTACTTGATCCAATTAAGAAGTATAACATGTGCTAATCTATTTGCATTAACAATGTCCCATCTTGCTAATCTATGATCAAGGATATTTAGGTATATCACATTTGCATGCAATAAGAATCTCACATCATGAACACTTTATGATTTCCTTTACACTATGATTTTATACTAGGGACTTTATAACATGGTTTAAGACATTGCAAACAATTATAAGTAATATATAAAAGTACCTTGATATAAAGAGAAATGCCTTTTACATTAATTCACAAGGTTTAAACACATGAATATAACCTTATTACATAAGCTTTAGGGCATACATCTAACAATCTACCACTTACACTAGAGCCAATCACCCATATACTCAATGGCCATTACATTTACATATTGATCAAACTCCACTTGTGAGAGGATCAGCTATGTTTTGATTTGTAGGGACCCTTTCAATTTTCACATCCTATCTACTGATGATCTCTCTAATCAAATGGTAGCATCGAAGTACATGTTTAGGTCATTGATGAGACTATGGTTTTTAAGCTTGTGCAATAGCTCCATTGTTATTGCTATATAAAGGTATTAGATCAACAATGCTTAGAAGCACTCTAAGTTTAGAAATGAACTTCATAATCCAAATGGCTTCTTTAGCTATATCGGAAGCTACTATATACTCAACTTTAGTGGCATAATCTATAGTCGTATCCTATTTGGAACTCTTCCAAACAACTACTCCTCTACACATAATGTATAAATAACAAAATTGAGATTTATAGTCATCCTTATTGAATTATAAGCTAGCATCAGTATGCCTACTAACCTGTAAATCTCCTTCTCCATAAACTAAGGATAAACCCTTAGTCTTTCTCAAGTATTTAAGGATATTCTTGATAGCCACCTAATGTTCCTCTCTATAATTGGATTAGAATTTGCTTATGATGCTCAAAGCAAATGCTACATCATTTCTTATACATAACATAACACTTTATCTTTGTATGTAAATTGTGAAAGACCAAGCAACCTTCTAGATCTATCTCTATAGATCTTGATCCCTAAGATATAGGTTACTTCTCTAAGGTCTTTCATGGAGAATTTATTTACTCAACCAAATCTTGATTGACTAGAGGATAAAGACATTTTTTCCTATTAGTAGTATGTCATCTACACACAACTCAAAAAATAATTGCACTCCTACTAACCTTTTTATAAACACATGGTTCATCCATGTTTTGTGAGAAACCAAATTCTTTGCTTGTCTCTTTAAAATAAATGTTCCAACTTCTAGAAGCTCACTTCAATCCATAATTAGACCTTTAAAGCTTGTAGACCTAATTGCCATCTATAGATGTAAAACCTACAGGCTGTGTCAACTACACTTCCTCTAACAATTTTCTATTAAGGAAAGTTGTCTTTACATCCATTTTCCAAATCTCATAATCTAAATGAGTT
>CANXYI011914879.1:0-10889 GCA_948208565.1 Hura crepitans | reverse complement strand
ATTTGTCATATTAAGTTACATACTCAAGCTAAACTTACATAGATTATGTACATGTGACAAAACTAACTTATTACAACTATTTACATATGAGATCACACTATGAAATATAAAAGTACACCAAAATGGTAGTAGTCGGATCCGTTGCACTGTTACTTCGAGGCTAGCTTAATGCTGACTATCTATAACCTATGCATAAAAAACACGATGCACTAAGCATAAAGCTTAAAGGTATATTCAATAAAATATGCTTACATTCACACACATACACAATTATATTGAGCATGCAATGCCACACAAAAGTTGTCATGAAGTATTCATAAACAATGTCATGTTTATGTGGTTACCTACTTAACCATATTATGCTACTTTGATTGTATCCATGATATTCATGTTCTTAATTTATGTCCATGCTTATTTTTTATTATTTTACATAACTTTTGTTGACAATTTATTAGCTGATATCTAATAAACACTAGTCCCAATACTAGATATTAGGAGCATAGTATGTAGTGGAGCACATTTCAAACCTCACGGCTATTGCACTAGCATGAAAGTGTGCAGTGACCTTATTGGACCTCATGGTGGTTACACTCGTATGAAAGTGTTTAGTGGCCTTACTAAACCTCATGGCTATTACACCAGTATGAAAATGTGTAGTGGCCCTACTGGACCTCATGATGGCTGCACCCATATGAAATATCAAATCATCAATGTATAACATATAAGTGTGCGGTGGCCCTTAAGTCGGCCACACCTACATGAAAATGACATCGAAGTGCCCTAGTAGCTGCTACCTCTCTAGTTGATTGGTCAATATATCCAGTAGGCTGTCTAACACATATGGGCTATCGACATCCTTTTTTTGGTTACACATATGTTACATGGCTTATATATATTATTACATGTCTGCATCCATTCATATAATTATTTGGTTATACATTTCCATTATTTTGTTATTTATCATTTATGATAACATACTATATTATCTTTTACACCATTAATGCATTACAAGCATTACCTCTTCATGTAAAGCACAGGTGGTTAAGGTATACCATTCATTCCATGGCTTAACTTTTATAACTCAAATTACTATTATGCCAATGCACATTATGGGTTACATCATGTTAACATGTATTATGCATCACACCCTTACATACACTAACATACCTATACCTTATATCTACCATTTACAACATCCTTTGTATTTCTTGTTCTTTATCTCTAAACCATTATGCACCATTACAATTAAGTCTAACACACCCTAATTACATCAATTCCAACCATAATTTCATTAATTACCATTATGCCTTTCTTAAACACACCACTCGGTAAATGTGAGTTTTTCACCAATTAATTTATTTTTGACCCATTTTTCATTAATTTCATTCATTTGACATCTCATAAACCCTAATCTACCCTTATTATCATTTTAGGGCTATCCAAATCCCTAAACTAACAAACTAAGCATAATGTACCTATTCTTAAAAATGCACTAAACATAAGTGTACACATATTTTATTGAATACACTTAAAAAATGACCATTTGGCTTCCTGAGAGGCACCTCAATCCTTCTCCTTTCCTTGTGCTTGGCTATCCTCTATTTTGTCTAAAAATATAATAAGATTTTTGTTAAAAAAATTCATAGAATATTCCACACTACACCAAACTCAAAAATAACACCAAAACCTTTAAATTAGGCATACATTTTACCTAGAAAAATATTAGGCTTCAAAAATATGCTTACCAAATTTTAGGGGTTCAAAACCCTAAACCTTCAAATCCCTTTTTTCCCTAATTTGCCCTTTTCTTGTATTGATACCAAAATGTATCTCTAGACACAGAGAGGATCAATTTTAGTGCTTGAACTAAAGATTAGGCTTGAGAAATAGTTAAGAAATCAGGAAAAATGGGATTAAAGGAGAGAGAGAGGTGGCGTCGACCTAGCATAGGGGAGGAGGTAGGTGATTTAGTTAATTTACTACATGTGTTGTATGTGAAACTCCTTTTTATATAATGACCTTTGACAGCCGTGATTTTACCACGTGGCTATATGATAGCTACGATCATTCCTATTTAACTTTAAAGCTTTAAAAATGTGACTTTAATTTTTAAGGGCTTGAGAAATTCCTCCCTTGGTACCAAAAATTCAAGAATTTCTCAATTTAAGAGCTCCTAAAATTTTATGCCCAAAAACCAATAGGTACTCACTTAATTAATCAATCATATTTTTAATAAATTCAATTAAAATAATTATTAATGCCAGAAAAATCTAATTTCAACACCATTAGACTATTTGGAATTTTTGACCTTTAGGTCATGCTATTTTTGGGTCATTTTGAGCACATCTAGAATATTTTATCATTCACTTGAAATGAGTCATTTTTCATACGACATCGACTTAAAATTTTAAATGACCTCTATAATCACTCTAATGGCTTTATTTTCTTTTCTAATTTCACCCATTATTGTTTTATGATTAATACTTCTTGGTAACCTCAGTGTGACCCAGTTCTCAAAAGATAATATTCATACCTTGGGAAGTAATATTCACAAAACTGTGATTTTTAGGCATTATATTATTTTCCCTATTAAAGAAATTTCATCCTTGAAATTTTCCTTGTTCAAATAGATGTGGAAACTACTCCTTCATTTGTTGCTTGCTTTCCCAAGTTGCTTCTTGCGAGTTATAATGCTTTTACAACTCCTTTACTAAGGGTACTACTTTGTTATGTAGTTCTTTAACCTCACATGCCAAAATCTAGACCAGCTTCTATTCATATGAAAAATCTAGTTACACCTCTATCTTTTCTATAGATAACATGTACTGGATTTGATCTATATTTTCTCAGTATTAAGACATGAAAAATATTGTTGTAGAGATTATGTATTTTTATCGGGGATAAGAATGGTTAGTGGAGTCACCACCTAGCTTCTGCACCAGGACCTCTGATCTTTTATACCAGAAAGGTTTAGAATTTTAGATCTTATTTATGCCCCAATAATATGTTGTCCATGTATATTGTAACATTTATCAATCCCTTATCATTCAAGCATATATTATTCTTAATCTAAATTGTCACACCTTTGCATGTATGGAAGTAAATTGTGATATTTAAAGAATATAATAATGTATATTATACATCTAGAAAGTGAGTTATTCATTAATTGTTAATTGACCTGACAACTACCCATAATTCCATAGGAATTAGCAGTAATTGCCCAACTCCAATCTCTAGGAGATTGGCCTTTATTGAAATACATTTGATTGTGACTTTTGATTAAGGAAATATAAATCCCTTTTTATTAGAAAACACTAGTTGATTATATGTAAAATAGTTTGATGTGAAAGTTAGGTTTTAGCGTGTAAAATAAGTTATTCACTAGCTATTACAATCCCAAAATAAGTAATGAAGTATAGATAGTACAAAACCAATGAGGCAAGCTACAGTCCTAAGATAAGCTCGCTTCTACATCACCAGGTCCGCACGGACATGGGAGGGAATAGTGCTTTGTCCGTGTAGACTTTTGCCAGAGAAGAATTAAGTCCATCTCATCCTTTTACTCCAGTGCAAGGTCTAGTCAATAACTCAAAAAATATCAAAGCCAAACTGGTTAGATCAGGATTATTAATACACGATGAGTGTAGAACCATAAACATACTTAATATGGATGCATTATGTATCATAAATCATAACAACAAAACATATGCTAGGAGGTTATAATGTAAATGGTCACTTATAAGTCTGTGTGAACGTATTGCCCTTACGACAAGGAGTCTATACAGACCATTCTCCAATTTCATGCACTTAGTCATATGTTTCTAATACTCACAAATAGGTGTATTAATATACATCGATCACTTTGTACTTAACATAGTGTTGCGGGGGTGAACAATCATGCTTATTAAACATTGGTCTGCGTAGACCTGGTTACCAAATTGTCAGACATGAAATAAGGTTGTGCGCACTAATTTACAAGCTTATGCTTAAAGACACTGGGTCCGTATGGACATAATCACATACAAGATCAGATTTACGTGATAAAATTAACACCTTATGACATGTTAAATACTGACTGCATACATCAATTCTACATTTTATACTTCAAATATAATTGGCCTACTCATCATTAATAAGAGTGGAGATAACAAAGTATCACCTTATGTATTAATAATTTTAGAGATTATTGGCTTATAGAAAGACACTAGAGAATTCATTTATGGACCTCAGATATTACTTGGATAGAAGGATCTCTTTAAACACTAGCACAAAAAGCCTTTTGGTTCAAGTGAAGATGGTTGAGTTCTTCTTTATGGCAAATCTTACAAAACATTCAATGCTTTTTGCTGCTAGAATCTATGTAATTGTAATAGTTTCTGAATTTTAGAATCTCCTCCTCCTTTCTTTTTTCCTTTATTGATGTAGGGAAGTATTTATACTTTTTTTCTAGGTTTTTCTCTCCCTCCCATCTAGAAAAGAGTCCTAATCCTTAGAGGATTTTGACTCCTAGACTAAACAGGCAGTGTTTTCATTCGGAGTATTTTTCCCGACAGCAAGTCCGTGTAGACTTATCCTTGGTAGTCCGTGCAGACCAAACTTTTTGGGGTGATGGTTTGTAGTCCTCATGGGCCGGGCTTTGGCCTATTTCTGTGGTTAGTATGTGCAGGCTCAGTTAGTAGATCTGTGTAGACTTTTGGATTTTTTTTTGTGCTATGCTTGAGAGTTTATCTTTGGCTATCATTATAGGTCGAGGTGAGGTGTGTACAATTACCCCCATTTTGGTGTGTGCTGTATGTTAACAGTACATAACAAAATTCCTCAGTTAGGGATACTCACCTGTCAAATCATTTCTTTGCTCATGCTATTGCTGGGTATGATTTGATTCTGACATCAGTTATGGATTAGCTTATGAGCCATAAACTTAAGAATATAGCGGATTGGCTTGTGAAGCTGAATCCGGGAACTTGTGGATTGAACTTTGATGTTAATCCTTAGATGGTATTAAACTTTGATGTTGATCTAAGATTGGTGGATTGAACTCAATGTTGATCCAGGGTTAACGAATTGAACTCAAAAATGATCCCTGAATGATGGATTGAACTCAGGGTTGATCCAAAAATTGATGGGTTTAAACTCAAAATTGATCATCAATCTCAGGACTTTGAATTAAATCTACATAGAAGAAATGAAATGTTAGTTTTGATAAAAGAAGAGTGAATTTAACCTCTTAGATTTTGGTGACTTAAGGTCCATGCAAACATTCTAGTATTAGTCTGTGTAGACTTGTGATTAACTTTTACGAACTATCCCTGAATAAGTCCGTGCAAACTTAGAGGAGATATGGTCCGTGCAGACTTATGTCGAGAAGGTCTGTGTGGACTTATTGCGTCAGCTATATAACCGTCCCTTTTCTCCTCCATTTCTCATTTTTGTCATTTTTAGTCTCCCTTCTTCCCCTTTTTCTCTTAGACAAACATTGCTACCATAGCCTCCTACGTTGAAATTTCTTCCGGTTCATCCTCTTCTAATGGTGAAGAAGTGCCAACAGTGATCTTTTTCCGTAGGGAGTGGGATCTGTGCCTTTTCCTCCTTCATTGAAGGACACTTTTATGTCAACTTTAGTAAGTTTTGTTCCTTCCATTGCTATGAATAGACCGAAGAATGCTACACCCATTAATGGCATGGCATTTGGTGACTCGACTCCGCTTTTGGTGAATTTAGCCCATCACGCGTGCTCCGAAGTGTACCCACAAGTGTGTTCTTGACCCTTTGTATGTTTTCCTTCTATTTTGTTCTATTTTCCTCGCATTTTTAAATTCTGAGAGATCTCTAGTGTGATAAGTCTGTGTAGACTAAGTAGGCTAGGGCAGGACAAGTCCATGCGGACTTTGGTTGCTAAGGATGTTAGTCTATGCGGACTTAAGATTTATTTTTATTTGTAAAGTTTATTAAGTGATTGTGTCAATTTTTTGTCTTCTAAAGTCTATGTAGACTTGTTGTTAACTAGTTTTGACTTAGGTGATGTTTGTGCGGACTTGAGTTTGACCACTTTGACTCTACTGTTAGTCTGTGCGGACTTATTTATTTCTAACTTTATGGTCCGTATAGACCTTTATTTTGAAATTTTAGTCTATGTAGACTTTGGTTTCCTGATTCCTTATTTGTTTGTTTTTGTAGATGTGGCTCAAGTGTGGGGGCACTCTATCTGGTCTACAACAGTGGTACTCCACCATGCTTGTGGTGGTGAAGAAAAAGGTGCGCGTGACGGGCTTTTAGACCTTTATCGATCACCTTGTGGGTGGAGATTTTTACTGCAACCTATAGGCTTTGCGGGCGTTGCTGGATAGGTGGTTGGATACCACATATACTTTCCACCTATCTTTCGGTGAGGTGATGATCACGCCATTTGATTGGGTGTTTATTACTGGGGCACCTTGCAATAGCCATACTGTCACGTTCAACGCTTGCTACCGACATCCATCCCTATGATTACTAGAGGTGGAGTTATTGGGGTTCATTCCTTAAGACAAGGCTGGTAGTATTTGTTGCATTAACCTTTAGGAGAGATGGGGTAAGGAGTCTTCATCAAGCGAGTTAGAGGTGGATCAGTACATTCGCTGCTTCATATTATACTTACTAGGCACCACCTTATTTGCCAATGCTAACGGCACTGTGAGCTGGAGTTTTCTCTTGATGTTAAAGGAGGTTGATAAAATGGGGAGCTAGAATCGGTGTAATTCTTCCTTGGGATGGATGTCCTAGAGTCTTGATATGGCTATGTGGACTAGGAAGAGCCACCATTTAATTCAAGGCTTCGTGTCTGGCGTCTTAGTAAGTCAATCTTCTTTTAGTTGCATTCTCCTCTTCAAGGTTTCATTAGGGACCTCATTTCTTGTTGTTTGCAGGCATGGGCTTATAAGCTTCACTTACTAGCTCGTCCTTATGAGCTAGATGTGCCATGTCACTATCCAGTGGTGGATAAATGGGTTTGACCTACCTCTGGTCCCTAGAACACGACATTTTTGATGCAGTATCACCAGTACCTCAGCTCGTGTGCTTGGATAGACGTGAGTGTTTCCTGCATAGAAAAAGATTTTATTAGTAATTGTTTGTGTGTCTTTTAATACTTGTGTAGGTTGATTTAGCCTGGTGGATCTTTCCCATCAATGAGCTACCTCCACTTCTGTGCTTTATTCAGGGCTTATCTTTTCACCGTCTATTGCTGACTACTCTAGAAACATACTATTAGTTCCTAGGAGAGAGTGATTAGCTGGCAATTAGGTCCTAATATACGTCTTATCCCTTTAGATCCTCCTGAGTCCATGTTATTTGGGAGGTACATTAATAATTTAGATTTTGTGCAAGGGATGACCGTCGAGGTCCCTGGAGCACTTTGGTGGAAGACGGCAACAAGGCTATGCTTTATGGGCCTTCCTTGGGTTCCTTACACTTTTGGGCCTCTTCCACCTCAGGTGAAATTCTTGTGTTTTGATACCTTTTTCATGATATTTTCCTAACCTGTGTGTTGTCGTGCTGCAGCCCACTACTGTCCCTAGGGCTAGCCCATCCTCTTTAAGAAAGTAGCCAAGGACTGCACCCAGCTCCCTAGTTTCTCAATTCTTGCCCCCACTTGCTCATGCTCCAGGACCATCAGTTGGCCAAACGTCTTTTCCTGGCGAGGTGATAGGGATGCTGGTGGGTGTGTCCAAGTTAAGTTATATACATTACGACATCAATGGGGAGCTTTCTTCTACCAAGCTTTGTATCGAATAGAGTTGGCCTGTGGCCTTTAAGCTCGAGGACACGACATTAGTAAGATCATCAGTTCTGTAATTCATGCCTTTGGAATCTTCTCATTGCATATACCTTACATTTTGCTTTCTCTAATTAGGTGAAGAAGGCTCTAATGGAGAGGATTGCCTGAGTTATGGAAGCTTTCAGGAGGGCTATGATCGACGAGACACAGGTGCTGGCAGTAAGTGCATACCTATTATATATGTTATCGATGTATCTTGTATGTTACATGTTATGCTTATCTTATCTATATATGTACATATGCCCTATGTATTGAGTTATCTATTGTATATGTTACATTTTATGTTATGTATGTTGTGTTACATGTATGCTATGCATGTTGTGTTACATGTATCCTATACATGTTGTGTTACATGTATGTGTTAAATATGTTATACCTATGCAATGCTACATTGATCCTTCACTCTTCTTACAGATCGAACTATCCAGGTGTGTGATGGCTTTACATAAAGCTTGGAGTAAGATCAAAGCTTACAAGGTGGCTTAGAGGCTGGTGATTTCTTCCGAGGATGAGGACACAGAGGAAGAGGATAGATTTGACGGCTAGACTTAAGAATGGCCTTCTTCTCTCTTTTTCTTATTATAGCTATTGTATGGGGGCATAATGTGAGGCCTCCTTCTTTTTGAAGATAGGATTCATTGTTCCTTATCTTGGCACTTTTGAACATGATAAAATTTGACCTTCTCTTTAAACATTTTCATCTTTGCACTCCATTTGATTTTAAATACTTTATTTCCTTTTTATGCCCTCAAATAAACTTAGTGTTTTGGTCTATTTTGGGCTCTTCATGAGTTCATGCAGACCTAAAAAGGTTATCTTAGTTTGGGCAGACTTGGAGAACTTAGTCCGTGCAGACTTTGAGAACTTGGTCCATGTAAACTGATATGGGAGTTTGGCCACGGACCTAATATGGGAGTGATATGAGTGTCGGTTTATTGGTCTGTGCGGACCTTAATGTCGTTCCTAGGTTCGTGCGGACCTCCTCACATATTTTAGATTCTTCTTCTTAATAGGAAAAAGGAATGGATGCCTTGGTCTATAAATACTATTCCCTTATTGGTTATCTCACCTACTCCTCTGCTTTATGTCTCCTTTCTGCCCAAAATTGTTCAAGACTTTAGAATTGAATGCCTTCTGGGCTTCCCCTATTCTCACCCCTTTTTCGGCACTCAAGTTTTTGAGCAAAGTTTAGATTGACCCCTAGTTCTTAAAGGCTGCTGCGTGACATTGGGACACTATTTGCATGTTTTCACCTTCGGCTAATAAGAAGTATGCCCCACTTTGTAGGAGTTTGCAGCTATCTTGAAATACAAAATTACTCCTACTACCCCTTTAGCCTTACCCTCATTTGAGGATTACTACCCTTTGGATATTATTCTGGCTCTGGGCTTTTCTCCCATTATTTGTCATAAAATAATATCAAGAATAGGCCTGATTTCTTTATAGTCAATCTTAGATTATGCTCATCTAATCTCTGTCGGCTCAGGGGAATAGGCAAAGTGTATTCTGCTATGCCTTCTTGGGAGCTGGCTCAGTGTTACTTCTTGTGATGAACATTGCGACTTTAAGGTTCTTCACCTTCTTACTATAACATGTTCAGGTTATAATCCCATCAGTGCCTTTCTAGCTAAGACCATTTGTGGTTTAAATGCACTAGTGAAAAGGGATGCTAACTTCATAGCTGGGAGTCAACTTCTCTTATAGGTATGTAATATTAGCTTTGTTATGACCCTAACTTTTACCTAGTATGCCTGTGATGGTTTTCATACTAGTTGGTCTACCTAATTTTTGCTGAGGTGGTCCTTTATAGATTTTCCAACCTAACGGCTACTTTTTTTTTAGATTTAGCTACAAGAGAAATTAGGGTTGATCGTTCCACTGCCTGAAAGACTCTGGGCGAAGTATAACCCTCGTCATCATAGTGAAAGGAAGCTTACCATAAAGTGTGAGTCCTTTAATCAGTGGCTTTCATAGCTTGACATGGTTATTTTAGTGCAATGGAGGTGCCCTTGGTGGAAAATTAACCATTTTACCCTATCTTGTCATGCAGGTTGTATGCCCTTGATTGAGTTGAGGCATGCTACTTTTTACACCCCTTCGCGCATCCTGCGACAATTTGGTTTAGTACAAAGGATACCTTTGAGCCTTTGAGATTTTGCAGTAGCCTTTTAACTCGTCACTTTTTATGCTCTTTCCCTGACTTGTGGAAGCAATGTGCTATCCTCAGGGATATGCTTGATTACACCATCAACGCCGTTAATATAGATGATTCTTATAACAAATGGATTTTAAGTGATGCTAAAAACAATAGATCATTAGCACTAAAAAGGAAGGCTAAAGACAATGTTTCTAGTTCTAAAAAGAAACAACATGTATAGAATTTAGTTACTTGTATGACCCCTTATTGAATGGGAATCTGCATGTTAGCGAACAAAACTAAAGCATTTCTGTCATTGATTGAATTTAAAACTAAGCCCATTAATCTTGATGAATGTATTAATTTCCATTGATAGTACTGTCATTACTAATCAACCTCGAGAGGTTTTCTTGATTGGACATTTTCTCTTTGATCCCTTAATTTTTGCATAAAGTGCCTTATTGGGTTTTCACCTCATCTGGGTGTCTTAACTCTTGCTTAAGCTGCCTTATTCGAGTTTTTAGCTTAATGGACTCTTTTTTTTAGCAGAAGTACTTCTTTAACCTGTTTGCATTGATTGGTTCTGAAAATTCATTGCCCTCCAAATCTGAAATCTTGATGCCCCTATGTTTGAACACCTTCTTAACTATGTAAGGGCCTTTCTAATTAGGTTTGAACTTTCCCTTAGGCTCGGACAGTAATGGTTTAACTTGTTTGAGCACTAAATCGCCTTCTCTTATAGCGTTGGGTTTGACCTTCTTATTGTAGGCTCTTGTAATTCTTTTTTGGTACAATTGCATATGAAAGAGAGCTTTAAGTCACTTTTTATCTATTAATGCCAGTTGATCGTACTTGTTTCTAACCCATTCTGCTTCAGGTATATTTGCTTCTAGTACTACCCTTAATGAAGGTATCTCTACCTCGATTGGCTGCACC
>CANXYI011914829.1:0-16760 GCA_948208565.1 Hura crepitans | reverse complement strand
AATATACCTTCCTTTATATTCTAACATTTATCAATCCCGTATCATACAAGCAAACATTATAATTAAAGCATTTATGTCACCTTTTCACATGAAGGATATAAATTACAATGTTAAGAATATACAACAACCATAAGTGGAAATGATTATTCATAATTTGGGTCTTCATAGTTGTTGTTTAACTTAACAACTACCTATAATTCTATAAGAATTAGCGATAATTGCCTATCTCCCATCTCTAGGAGATTAACATTTGTTAAAATACATTTTTCATATGACTTTTATTAAGGAAAACTCAAAACTATTTTATTAAGAAAATGCCAATTGATTAAGTAGAAAACTATTAATGTGAAGTTAAGCTTAGACGTGTAAAACAAGTTATTAAACTACCTATTACAACCCAAAAATAACAAAAGAAATAAAAGGTATAAAACCAAATGAACAAATAAACAATAAACAATTTGGTCCCATCTTCATGTCATCATGTCCATGCACATTTGTTATGACTCTTGTCTATATCCGTGTGAACTCTGATGTATCATGGCTAATATGTCTATCTGAACCTCCAATTTAGTAAGAATGATCACTCTCTCACAACTCAAGGAAAAAGGTTAATAGCACCAAATAATATTTAATGAGGACCTAAGAATAGTGCCAAATAGAATTATAGCAACTTATTTGAAAAAAATATGAATGACCATGATACATGCCTAAAAGATGATTATAACTAAGAAAATAACAAACTCATCATACAAAAGAAGACATGTGGATAAATGCTAATATTTATAAGGACTGGGATTTCAAAACATCTATTCGTGTGGATTACGATCCTCATAAAAGAGAGTCCATATGGACCATAAAATAGGATAAATATGTATAAAACATGAACATCCATATAGACTATGGTCCTTATTAAAGGGAGTTCACATGGACCATACATTAATTCTAACACATCAATGATATTCATATTGAAGAACAAAATAATCACATAATATAACAGAATACAAATATGTCAACATGGTATGTATAATACATAGTGTACAAAATAAATAGAAAGCAGTATCGAACAATAGTCCGTATGGATGTCCAATCACACACATATCAATATAGTAAGTCTATACAGACCTTATCATGCCTTAAGATAAGTCTGTGTGATTAAAGTCTCAATTACATAATGATTATAACATCTTAAAAAGCAATTACATACAATTAAATAGTTTAAAACAACAACCTACTCTTATAATCAATATAGGGATCACATAGAATCACCTCACATATGATCAATCATGGAAGATAATAGGTTTAAAGAAGTAATATAAATGAATGAAGATGAATATAATAAGAAGGCCTCAGATCTTACCTTGTGAATAAACTTTAAGCAACAATAAATGTGTAGAGTTGTAGAAAGAATTATGCTTTAGGTGTGGGCTAAAGGTTTAGTAGAGTGATTCTTATTTTAAAGTCCTCTCCTGAACTCTTAAAATAGTAGGTTTGGCTTGTCAATTTACCTCCCTTTTTCTCATACCTAAAAGAGGGTATTTATAGGCTTGGAGGATGACTCTCCTATCTAGAAAAGGTAGAGTCCTTGTAGGATTAGGAAATAGAGTTTAAATAGGAAGTTCACATTTCTAGAAGCTTTTCAGTGATAATTCAGTATGGACTTAGTCACTTAGTCTATATAGACCTAATTTATAGGTTTACCTGCTAGCTCATAGGCTTTGGGCCAAGTTTTAAGCTAGGTTTATGTTAGTTTATAGGAATGTGTGCTGTCATATTTCTTGGCGAACCATGAGCCTTGGGCCAAGTTAGACCTTAGTAGATTAGTGCAGATCTTATGGTATTATGTCTAGGTGGACTTATACCACCTTTGTCTATGCAGACCAAGGTTCTGGGTTGCTTGCTTTATTGCTTGAGCTTATCTCTGGTTGTCATCATAGGCCTAAAAATTAAGGCATATACAATTGCCCCCACTTTGATGTGTGTTGTGATAATGCACAAATTGAAATAGTACATAACAAAGTAAGAAAAAGCTACTTACCTATGATTCTTGATATGCTAAGTTTTGTATTGACCTGAAAGTTTATTGAATTAGCATAAAGTTGAATTTGAGAAGGTAAGGTTGTTGTGTTATGATTGTTAGATTAATGTGTAGTCGAATCCAAGAAAGAACGGTGAATTAGTGTGTAGCTAAATCTGTCAAGTGATGCAAATGTTGGATTAAATTAGGTTTGAATCCATCATAACATAGTGTGATGTTGAATTAACATTGAGTCAAATTTGAAAAGAAATAAATGATAACATTGTGAATTAGCATGTATCTAAATTCAAAAGAGAATATGATAAGTGATGGATTAATACATGGGTTGAATCTATATAAAAGGATTAAAAATATCAAATTAATGTGAAGTTCAATTCTAAAAGAAGTAGGTGGTAAATATCAAATTAACATTGAGTTGAATTTGAAGAGAAATAAGTGATAAATGTCAAATTAATATGGAGTTAGATTTAAAGAGAAATAAGTGATAAATATGGAATTAACATAGAGTAGAATTTGAAGATAAATAAGTGATGTATGTTGAATTAGAAGAGAAATAAATGATGAATGTCAAATTAACATAGAGTTAAATTGGAAAAGAAACAAGTGATGAATGTTGAATTAACATAGAGTTGAATTTGTCATAGAATGATAGAAAAAATATTGGATTAACTAAGAGCTGAATCCAAATAATATTTGAATCCTTAGCTACACGAGTGAAGGGCCACTGTTGGCACCCTTTTCTTAAAAGATAGAGGTTGATGCTTAAAGTAAGTAAACCCCACTTTTTTAAAGTTGTTCAAATTCAAATAGAGCCAGAGAGAGTTGAAATTTCAAGGGTAATTCTTCAAGGATCGGCTCAAAGTTATCTATAAAGTGAGGGATACTAAGGAAAGGGATTTTGAAAACCTCTAATAGAAGGAAAAATCCATGTGTTACTCCTTTCTTTAAGGGGGTAAAGTTAATGCTTAGAGTAGGTAGGCCCTATTTCTTTAAGATAATCACCTGATCTTTAGCTTTATTGGCATGCAGTGCCTTTAATAAATCCTATTTTAAGTTAATTTGCTGGCTCAAAATGGATGAAAGAGATAAGCACTTAATCTTTATATATTAGCTAAGGTGGATTGGAAAGTTGATTCCACTCCATCGAGTCTTTATTTTTGCAACTTTTAATGACAAAATAGCCTTTCATCTAGTTAGTTAGAGATGCATTGTCAAAAGTAATGAATGTATTTGGGAAGATTTAAAAAATGAAGGTTGAATCTCTTAGTTTAAAAATAACTAAATAGATTGACCACTTTTGACCTATTTTATTTCTAGCTAAAATAACATATCTTTTAATTATGAAAACATTTTCTAAATGAAAATAAAATGGTTATATGGATAAAAGCATGTGAAATTTAGCCAAGATTAAGGCTGAAATTAAGAATAAATTAGGTTAGTTTGTTTAAACTTAAATGAAAAATGGAAAACCTAATTTAATGACCAGTTAAATTCATTTTATTAGTTGAAAAATTGAATAAAACCAGCCTATTAACCTATTAGCTATTGATGCTATGAGCATTGGCCCAAAATTAGCTTGTTTGATTAAAAAATTGCATTTAGGCTCATCAACCAAAAATGACCTATATAATTTTTCAATAAACTAATTTTCTTTATATTCTTAGGTTTGGATGCAAATTTTCATTCAATTTTGTGCTTCATTCTATTTTTGACATTAGTTTGATGCTTTTTGTATCTTTTTAGAGTTGCGTTTTTGGGCACCCTATACAAGCAATGGCCGTGTAGACTTAGGAGGCATTGGTATGAGAAAATCTGTGCGGATATGGCCGTAGGTCCGTAGAGAGAATCCATGTAGACTATGGGCCAGTGTAAAATAGGCTAGAGAATAAATCCATACGAGCAATGCCATGGGTCCGTGAGGATAGTCAGCTAGTGGAAAAGTGGGCCGAAAACTTAGTCAGTGCTAATGTGACACAATAGATTGAAAACCATCGACCCTTTCCTTTTCTTCTTTATTTTCTATTTCCCTTCTTAGCAATTTCTCTCTATTTTTTCCAAAAAAATGGCCCCTCCTTCATCTTTTGGCTCATCCTCTTCATCTTTTGACAATATTACAATGACGAAAGGGTCTTCGGTGACATTATTACTCCCACTGATGAGCCTTTTTTCTCTTCTTCCTTCAGTAATAGACATTTTAATGCCTATCTTAGAGAGTTTTCTTCCCTCTTTTTCTGTGAACTACCCTAAAAATGTGGCTCCAATGAATGACACTTGCTTCAGTAAATTGGTACTGGTTTTGGTAAACCTTATGCACCACACATGTTCTAAAATGTACCCACATGTCAGTTTTTCTTTCTTTATGTTGTGCCATTGTGTGTTTCAGTGATGTTTCCCTTCTTCTTTGTTTTGTTATATTGCCACTGGTTTGATAAGTATATATGGACATATTTTGATTAGGGCAGATTTAATTCATGCAGACCTTGTCCATAGTCTAGATTTTTAGAGATTTTAGGGTGGTTTATTAAGTATTACTACATGTGGTAAGGTAAATGGTTCATGCGAATGTCCTTTGGTATCACTGTGGGTCTGTGCAAACCATTTTCTTGTATGGCTATAGATCTATACGGATTATATTTTGAACCTATTTAGACATTCAATATGTTTTAACTATCTTGTGGTTTCTATGCATTTTTGTTTGTGAAGGTCTATGCAGCTTTTGGCTAGCCTTGGTCCATATAGACTCTATCTTAGATTTTACTCATTTTAAGTCCGTACAAACATGGCTTTGAGGTTTGATTATGGTTGGTCTATGTGAACTCTATCCTTATAGGTTAGGTCCATTCGGACATCATTCCTACCTTTATTATTTTAATTGCTTACTTACTTGTATTACCTTTCCATGCAAACATGCCTCAAGTGTGGGGATACTTTTTTAGTCCATAGCAGTGGTATTTAGTGATATCTGTTCTAGTTCAGGTGAAGGTGATAGGTTTTTAGACCTTTTTGGTTCCATTCAGACATCATTCCTCCTTTATTATTTTTATTGCTTACTTACCTATGCTACCTTTCCATGCAAACATACGTTAAGTGTGGGGATACTTTTCTAGTCTGTAACAGTAGTATTTAGTGATATCTATTCCAGTTCAGGTGAAAGTGATAGGCTTTTAAACCTTTGTGGTTCACCTTATCAGAGGGAACTTCCATAGAGATCTTTAAGCACTTTGAGCCTTACTTAATAGGTGGATAGACACTACGCACACTTTCCATATATCTTTTAGGGAGCTGAAGATTATCCCATTTAACTGGGCATTTATTACTAGTGTGCCACGCATTAGGTGAGTGATTGTCTTTAATGCTAGTTATCACTATCCTTCTCTTTGACTCTAGAGGTAAGGAGCTTGTTAAGAGTCATGCCCCAGGACTATTCTACTAGTATCTAATGCACTGACTTGTATGAGTGATGGATTGACTCTACTCCTTCTAGTTAGCCCAAGGTGGACTAGTATGCTCGTTGCTACATATTATACCTTCTAAGGACCATGTTGCTTACTAATGCTAATGGCAACATGAGTTAGAGCTTCCTCCCCATCTTAAAGTAGATTAAAGGTGTCAGTTCCTAAAGTAAGTGCTGCTCTCCACTAGGGTAGATTTATAGGAGCTTGGACGTGGCAGCTTAAACTAAAAAGAGCTATTATTTTGGTCAAGGCTTTGTTTTAGGCGTCTTGGTGAGTACTTCTCATGGGTCTTGTTTGTTTCTTCCTGATGGTCTTTCTTTTTAATTCTGAAATTACTTTTAACAAGTCTAGGCTTATAAGCTTCACTTGCTACCATGCCCATGTGAGCTAGATATTCCTCATCGATATTTAGTGATGGATAGGTCATTCAGCTATCTTTAAAGCCTTAAAATACATCATCTTTGGTATATCATCACTAGTGCCTTAGCTCTCGAGCTTGGACTAATGTGAGTAATCCTATACATGTAAACACATTAGAGTTTAGTTCATTTATTATGAGTTTTATGCTTAGCTAATTCTTTTTTAGATTAACTTGGCATGATAGCTCTTTCCCATTAAAGAAATGCTCAACTTCCTTCACTTTATCCAAGAGCTATCCTCCTAGAGGATTTTGCTAATGACTTTAGAGGCATATTCCTGGTTTCTAGGAAAAGGGCACTGAGCTGGCATATAGGCCTTAATGTGCGCCACATTCCTCAAGGTCATCTTGATTTCATACTGTTCGAGAGGTACATAGATGATCTGGAGTTTATGCATGGCATGACTCTAGGTATGCGTAGGGACACTTTGGTAAAGAGTGAAGAAGAAGATTACTCTTCTTAGGCATCATCCTATTTGCTTCCTTAAGTGCCTTATACTTTGGGCCTTGCCTCTCATGTACTCTTATTTTAACCTTCTACTTATGTTTTTTGAATGTAGTTTTTGATTATGTCTTGCATTGCAGCCCTCTACTACTACTTTTGAGGCTGGGCCTTTCTCTACTAGGGGAAGAGTAAGGATGACTCGCAATTCTCAGAGTCCTTAGTTTTCAACCCCTCTGATAGGTACTTCTAGGAATGGAGCTTCAAGCCTTACTACTAACTCTTTATCAATGTTCGATAAGGTTGCTGGCACCCTAATTGATATACCTGAGTGAAGCTATATATGATATGGCATAGACATAAAGTTAACATTTATACACATCAAGACTAAGGACAACTGGTCGGTTCCATTTGAGCTATTAAACACTACATTAGTATAGCTTTTGTGACCTTCTTTGCTTAGTGTGTCAATTTTATTATGCATAAAACTTCTTGTCTTAGTTTTGCCAAGCTAGGAAGGCTTCTATTGAGAGGACCATCAAGTAATTGAGGCTTTTAGGTGAGCGATGGTGGATGAGACATATGTTCTTGCTGTAAGTATTTTCCTATATTTGTTAACTAAGTATACATGTGTGTATGGTATGCATGATGTATTTAAAATGTATTAATCCCTCATTCTCTTTACATAATAAGCTGACCAAGAAAGTGACAATGCTTCATAAGACTTGAAAGAAGTTGAGAGCATTGAAGGTTTTTAAGAAGTTGGTGCTCTCTTCAGATGATGAAGACATAGAGAGTGATAAAGAAGAATGAAGAAGATGACAACCTCAATTCTTTTATCAATAGGCCTTCTATTTTTTATATGTACATATGTTTAGAATATTTGATAAAATGTGTACATTATTTCTTCAAATACATTTACACTTTTATATATGAATGCACAAGAAATGATAGATATGGAAATTTTACAATGAAACATATTACAAGGAAAGCCTTTCGTTTTGTGTGTATGACATTCCTTATAGTAAAGAGTTCCTGAGCTGGAATTCTGACCATCTATATAACTAGGGAGTTGAAGCTCAATGGCATTCTTTAACATTTTGTCCTTAAGATATAGAATGTAGTCTTAGGGTTTTTTTTAGTGATACTTCTTGAGCATTATTCAGTGTCATTCCAATTAATATCATGGCAAGTGATGGGTTATAGTGTCACACAGTACGACCAGATGTCTATAATTCACATAAGATCCATCAAAAGATATAACCATAATTCACATAAGATCTATCACAAGATATGACCATAATTCACATAAGATCCATCCACAAGCAACACTTAACTCATCCAATAAGGACCGACATACTACTGCAATATTAAGATGTTCGTAATTCATATAAGATCAATTTACAGATAACCCTAAACTCATCCAACAAGGATCAACATACTATTGCAATGGCAAGATGGTTGTAATTCAAATAAGATCTATCTATAGAGAACCCTTCACTCATCCAACAAGGATCGACGTACTACTGTAATGGCAAGATGCTTATAATTCATATAAGATCTATTTGCAGATAACCCTCAACTCATCCAGCAAGGATCGATGCACTGCTATAATGGCAAGATACCTATAATTCACATAAGATCCATCTATAGACAACCCTTAACTTATCTAGCAAGGACCAACATACTACTGCAATACCAAGATGTCTATAATTCTTGTAAGATCTATCTATAGGTAATCCTTAACTCATCCAGCAAGGATTAACATACTATTAAAGTGGTTGTTATGTACCCTTCTTACCTAAATCCTTGGTTCTCTTGAGGCTTACATACTTTATTCTATTATGAGACTTCTTTCTAGCATTTCAAAGCATTATTTTTAAAGAATTAGTCCATATGGACCCTTACAATGGTGGTCTATGTAGACTTGGTTTCTATGTCTGGCTTGTGTTTTCCTGATAAGTATCCATGCAAACTTGTACTAAGGTAGTCCGCATAGACCTTGACATTAATTTCATTTATTTTGAGGTCTATGCAAAAGTGCTTGCATGTTTAAGATTCCTTTTTCTTATAAAGTTAGGAATAACACAGTTTGAGTGTCTATAAATGCCATCTCTTTCAATCTTATTCATGCTATCTTTATCATATCTCTCACTTTTAGCTATCGGTTATCCTGAATTTTGGATTCTAAAGCTAATTAGAATTCTCCTATTCTTACTCCTTTTTCTGCTGTTAGATTTTTGAAAAAGGTGGAGATAGACCCTAATTTTTTTCATGCCATTCTTCATTATTGGGATCCTATTTTTCATGTATTCATCTTCAATCATCAAGAGATTATTTCTACATCTGAGGAGTTTGTTGTTATCATAAACTTTGACATTTCTCAAAATGTTTCTCTTGATATCCCATCTTTTAACGATTGGATATTGTGCTTGCCTTAGGGGTTTCACCCTTAGTGGCTCAAAAGATTGTTTTGAGTGTGGGTCTAATTTCCTTACAAACAATTCTTGATTTTGTTAGTCAGTTTTTGCTTGGTTCCATGGAATGGGTGGAATGTGTGTTGTTGTGCATATTTGGTGACTTATTGGTAGTCACTTTTGAGGACAAGTGTTGTGATTACAAGGCACTTCAAATTCTAATTGGAGTTTATTTTGGAAATAATCCTTTCGGTGTCAACATGGGTAAAACTATCCTAAGATTGGATGCTTTAAAGAGAGGTGATGTCAATTTCATAGTTAGAAGTCCTTTACTTTTACAGGTTTGCTTAAAATGCCCATTTAGGTTTTCCTTCTAGCTTTTGTTTTTCTTCACCCTAATTTTTGCCTAGCACACTCATAAGGGTTTTTTCATTAATGGGTTTGCTTAACCTTTAGTTAGGTGGTCCTTTTTAGATTTTCTAACCTAATGACTTTTTTTAGATATGGTTATAAGAGAAGTTGAAGCTGTTTACTATGCCTCCTGAGTAGGTTTAGATTAAGTATGCCTCGAGTAGGTTGAGAGAAAGTTCAGCACATTGGAGTAGTGGACTACCTGGCTTAGTGGGATTACTAAGATTCGATGGATGTGTCTTTGGTAGAGGATTTCCTACTTTTCTCTATCTTGTCATTTGGGCTGTGTACCCTTAATTAGATTGAGGCATGTAACATTTTATATCCCTTATCAAATTCAACGATTTTTTTGTTTGATATAATGAGTTCCTCATAAACCTTTAGGCTTTCAAGGTGGATTTTTGACATGACATTTCTTATACCCTTATCTTGACTTGTGGAAATGTCATGTTATGATGGACATAGCTAATTGTAAAGCTAACAACATAAGCATAGATGATTATTACAATGATTAGATTGTTAGTACATTAAGAGATAATAGGACACTTATACTGAAGAGAAAGAATGAAGATACATCTTCTGCATCTAAAAAAGAAAAGACTTTTGTCTAGACTTCTAGAGTTTAATTATTTGTATGATATTTCTCACTAGATAAAAGTTTGCATATTAATGATCACAACCAAGCATTTTTATCATTAATTGCATTTAAAAGTAAACTGCTTAGTCTTGATAAATATATTAGTTGCCCTTTAATAATACTACTATTACTAATCAGCCTTGGCATGTTTTTTTTATTAGACATTTTCTCTCTACTCCCCTACTTTTTGTATGAAGTGCATGTTTTCAAGTTTTCACCTCATCGAGGTATCCTAATATTTGCCTAAGCTACCCCTTTTGTGGTTTTTAACTTAGAAAACTTTTTTTTACAAAAGTATTTCTTCAGTTGTCCATGTTCATAGGTTCTGAGAACTTATTGCCTTCTAAATATGAGATTTTAACACTTCTATGCTTAAGTATCTTTTTTCACCATGTATAGACCCTCCTAATTGGGCTTAAATTTTCCTTTGGTGCCTATTAGTAAAGGCATGGTTTACATCATGACAAAATCACCTTCTTAGATTGAATTGGGTTTGACCTTCTTATTATAAGCCTTAGCAATCTTTTTTTAATACAATTACATGTGATAAAGAGCCTTAAGTTATTTTTTATCAACTAACACTACTTATTCATACCTAGCCTTTGCCTATTCAACTTTTGGCACTATTGGTTCTAAAACTACCCTTAGTGAAGGAACTTTAATTTTTACTAGTAATACTACTTCTGTTCCATACACTAGTAAGTAGGGTGTGGCATTTTTTGAAGTTTTGAAAATTGTTCTATAGCCCCAAAGTGTAAATGGTAACATTTTTCCCAATCCTTATAAGTAACTATCATTTTTTATAAAATTTTTTTGACATTTTTATTGGCTGCTTCTACTGCACCATTGGCTTGAGGCCTGTAAAAGGAAGATTTATGGTGCTCTATCTCGCACTTCTACAGGAGTTATTTGGTTTTGCCTTGAAACTATACCGTATTCTCTAAAATCACTTGTTATGGTAGTCTATACCTATAGATGATATTTCTTTTAATAAATTTAGAGATCTGGCTTACCCTTAATTTATTGAAAGATTTTGCTTCTACTTACTTCAAAAAGTAGTCAATTGCCATTACTATGTACTTGTGACCTCTTGCTATAGATGGCCTTATTTCTCCTATTATGTCGATTCCCCGTGTAAAGAAAGGCTATAGAGAAGACAAGCTGGTTAGTTTAGTTAGTGGTAAGTGACTCACATTAGCATAAATCTAACACTTGTGACATTTCTTCATAAAGTTGTACTAGTCTATTTCCATGGTCAACCAGTAATACCCCATTCTCATGATTTTCTTTGCCAAATTCCACCCATTCATATGTGGACCACACATAACCTTATTTACTTCTACTAGTATCTTTTAGGCCTCTGTTTTATCCACACATCTTAGTTGGACACCATCGAAGTGCCTTTTGTACAACATTCTTTAGAAAGAAATAAACAGGGTAAATAGTTTCCACAAGACCCTCTTATCCTTTTTAGTTGAATGCACTTGGCATACCTCAATCTCTAAGTACGTACGAATGTCATGGTATCAAGGCAAATCATTATTGGTCTTTACTTCTACCATGCTTACTATGCTAGTGTATGCTGGAAATCTTAACTTAGTCAAATGCATGGGCCTAGACAAGTCCTTCTTAATGATATCTAATATTGACATAAGTGTGGCTAGAGCATCGACTACCTAATTTTATTCCCTTGGAATATGATGGAAGGTGCACCTATCAAATGCCTCGAACAAGTTTGTAACTATTCTGACATACTTGCTTAAATTCTCATCCTTGACTTCCTAATTGCCGTTCACTTACTGTATTACTAACATAGATCCCTATATACATCAACTGTGTTTGCCCCAGCTAGAATAAAGTTTCAATGCCATGAATGCTTGCTTCATATTCAACAATATTATTAGTGGTTAAAAATTCCAACTTCCTAGCAAAAAACATCTACTTATTTTTTAGACTAATGATTAACACACCTATACTTACTCCTTTTTGGTTCACTGCCCTATCAAAGAACATCTTCTATCCTTTTTGAGTATTGCCCCTAAGCATTCCTCTGAAAATTTGAATTATTCCTCTTTTCTCTTGATTGGTTGTTATGCTAAAAAGTCTGCTACTGCTTGATACTTGATTGTCTTCTTAGTCACATAAGCAATGTCAAATTCTTACAGTAATAAGATCTATTTACCCATTTTACCTACTAGAGAAGATATGGTTTATAGATACCTTAAAGGATCATGTCAGGCTACTGCCTCTACTTTATATGACTAAAAGTAGTGATGTAGCTTCTTAGAAACCTAGATTACTCCTAAGCATATCTTTTCCACTTTTGCATACTTTTACTCATATGGGAGTAATTTCTTACTTAACTAGTAGACTGTGTATCCTACTACAAACTCAATTGCTTGTGTAATAAGCTCTCCTATAGAGAGTTCTTCTACTGTAAGGTATAAGATTAAGGTTTTCCATGGTTTGGGTGGCTTCAAGACTGGAGGTTTGGTTACGTACTGCTTAATGGCTTCAAACACTTTTTAGCAATCATCATTCCATTCACTCGATTAACTTTTCCATAGTAGCTTGAATAAGGGTTCACAAATGGATGTGAGCTTAGCTATGAACCTACTGATATACTGTAATTTGCCTAAGAATCCTTTAACCTCCTTTTCTATTTAGGGAATTAGCATTTCTAGGATTGCCTTCACCTTATCTGAATCTACTTTAATACCGTTTTTATTGACCATAAATCCTAACAATTTGCTAGATGTTACTCTAAAGACACACTTCTTAGGGTCAAGTCTCAGGTTGAATTGATCCAACCTTTGGAAGAATTTTTCTAGTGCTTTGAAATGTCCCTCTCTTTTTATGGATCTTACCATCATATCATTTACATAGACTTTTACCTCCTTATACATCATGTTTTGAAAGAGTTTGGTGGCTATTCTTTGGTACATGGCTCCTATATTCTTCAGTCTAAAGGGCATTACCTTGTAGTAATAAGTTCCCTATTCTATTATAAAAGTTGTTTTGCACTTGTTTATTAGCTTCATGAGGATCTAGTTATACCCTAAGAATCTATCAATAAAAGAATACATGGTTGTGCTATCTACCAACATATAAATATGAGGTAAAGAGAAGTCATCTTTGGGGAATGCTTTATTTAAGTCATGGTAATCCACACACATCTTAAACCTTCCATCTTTCTTTGGCTTTGGGATGATGTTGGCTAACCAAGTGAGGAAAATTATCTTCTCAATAAACTTAGCCTCAAGTAACTTGATGACTTCTTACTTTAACTTTTTAGCCCATTGTGGTCTCATCCTTCTGAGCTTTTAGCAGACTAGAGTGATATGGTCATAAGTTGGGATGGCATGTTCGGCTACCTCTCAATCGATGCTAGGCATGTCTTTATAATTCTAGGTAAATATTTTTTTGTATTTTTTCAACAATCTCTCAAATTTTTCTTTTTCCTCAATAGTGGCATCATGGGTAATTAATATATTTTTAGGATGTTCATTCGTACTAAGATCAAACATGTTAGTCTTAATGTAGTTAATGTTAAAGACACTTATGTAATAATCGTTCAAATGCATATTGCCATCAAGAAAAACCACACAAATAAGCAAACTCTTTATTCATTTTTTTGGAAAAAAAAAATCATTCACCTCAAAGAGGTTAGACAAATATAATTGATCAATAAATAATTCGCTATCTAAATCAAGCGTATCTTTAGTTGAGACTAGGTAGATTTCTTTAACGATTGTAATGGTTGGAAAAACCTCTTCTACCCATTGAGTCTATTTTAGATCACCTAACTCCAGTCTATGACATTTGCAAAAATTTTAAGCCTAGGCTAGTAGTGACCAACTACTACAGTTGGTTTTGGAGTTCGATCATACTTTGTCTTATTTTACTTCACAAAGTAATCTTTTAGACTATCCCCTTTCTACTATGAGCTATCCTCTAGACTTAGGTCATATCCTAACCCTTTAGTATCCTTTTGATTCTCAATCTTTAGCAGCTCTGTTATCCCTTGAAGGTTCTTACCTAAGCTAGCTCCCAAAAAGAAGTTCATTTTTTAATAATTTTGGACACTGTAGGATCTATATAGTCCTCATATATGCCTCTAATATGAAACCCATTAAATAGTTGGTTTGTAATGGCTAGTGCAGATGTTGCATGATCAACCTAGGCTTTAATTGTGATTATGCCATCTTTATAAGGGAATTTAATCATTTGGTGCAATGTAGAAGGGACTCCTCCAAGCTTATGGAACTAAGACCTTTTAAGTAGAACTAAAAATGTGGTTAGGATATCGATAACTGTGAACTTAACTTCATCAATAATTGGCCCTATCTAGACCTTAGTAGTGAAAGATTATTTAGCCTATCTCTTTATGTCATTATAGGCTTTGATGGTGATGCTGGAGGGCACTAAATCATCTATCTTTATCCTCGAACCTACTAAGATCTTGACTGGACACACATATTATGATGAGCCATCATCTACCATAGCATATCCAGCCTTTTTCCCATTCACTTCAGCCTTAATAAAGAGAGGATAGTTATGTTCCCTTCCTTCTAAAGGTAGGTCTTCATCTAAAAAGGTGATAAGTCTAGTCTTTCTAATCTTTATGACTTAGACTAGTTCTTCAGGAGTTATGGTTGTAGAAACTGAAAATTACCTGAGGGCTTCAACCACCTTCTATCTGTGTGCCTAAAAGGACATTGATAGGTCCCAAATGTTGATGCAGGCCTTAGTCTTTTTTTAGTTGTTTAAGTACTTCATTATTCTCATCTTCTTTGATTTTAGTTTTTTTCAGGGAGGTTTCAACCATTTTTCTTAACTCTTTCAACTATTTCTCCTTCAACCCTGACCTAATCTCTCTTACCTTCTTTAGGATCCTCATCAAAAGATCTATCCTAAAAGTTTTTGCTCTCTTTAAGCTCACTTTCACTCTCGCTATCCCAAAAACTAGTTAAAAGGATGGCTTCGCTCATTTTCACCCCTTCACTTATCTCATGGTTGAATCCATAGATGTCTTTCAACATATACTCATTAGGTAGTGTGGACTTGAGAAGATAAGAGTTATGATGTTTAGGAAGGGGGTTTAAATTGAGTTTTAGATTAGGTATTTGTTTAGGGTCTATGAGATCTTATATGGCTTTCTTGAGAAGTTTGCAATTGTCAGTGAGGTGGCTTGTTCTTTAATGATAGGTCCAGTACTAGTTATACCTGTGATTAGAAGGCAATGGACTATTTTGTGGTTACAGTGGCAGGGGTTGCAACTTTCCCTCTTTTATGAGCTTTTTCAAGCACTAGGATAAGGACTTTCCCCAATTACAAAAGTGCTTACCTTGCATTGCATTCACATATGCTATTTTAGTGGTGACACTATTATTCTTGCTTAAATAATTTACATTACCCGATCTCTTGGACCCTTTATTTTGATAGGCTACCTCTAGATTAATGGCAATAACTTTCAATTACTCCTAAGTGGTGATACCTTTGATTATAAGCCCTATGTTCATATAGCTATTGGCATTCATAATGAACATCTTTATTTGGTTGATATCCTCCAGTTTGTTTCTCATTTTTAGTATCTTAGCCCTCTATCTTTCAAGATAATCTAAAAAAGTTTCATTGGACCTTTGCTTTACCAGTTCAAGATCCTTCAATGTCACCTCAATGCTAGCATTATTAGAATATTATTTACTAAATGCTTGCACTAGTTCGCCCTAATCTTCATTAACCCTTTTTTTTCTTGGTAATGATACTAATCCAAAGCCTATCTTATAAGAGACATGCTGAATAAGCTTACTATCTGATCTTCAGACAATCTAGTGGCCCTCATAGTGATTACATATTGCTTCAAATAGGTTTATAGGTCCATAGTGCCATCAAATTTGCTCAAGTTAGACATTTTAAATTTATAGGGCATAGTGCAATCTAGCCTCAGGCTGAAATTATCTAGATCAATATCTTTGCCCCCAATGATAAGCCTACTCATGAATTCCATATTTTCATTCAACTTCTTGATTTAGTCCTCTTTAGTTGTTTTAGGTAGAGGGACTTTGTTGTAGGACTTCTTGACTAAAGGATGTCATCATCTGAAATTTGATCATTTTTCCCTTATAACTTTTTTGCCTTTGTGAGTGGCAGAAGTCTAGCATGCTTTTTTTTGTATACTAGACATGGTGTTGGTAAAGGCTGCATCATCCTTTTCTCCATCTCTCTTATTGCCTCCATCAACATGGATTTGGTGACAAACTCATTAGCAGACATAGTTCCTCTCCTTGGTTGGACTAGTAATGGATTATTTATTTGATTGAGGCACTTACCTACTCTCTTTCATTGGCCAGTGAATGAGGGATTAAAGTTGGCTAAAGACTATGACTAGCATATTAAAATGCAAAGTGCAAATGATGCATGGGATAAATGTTGGTGATACAAAAAAGACAAACACACACAAGAAACCCTCTAACCCTATTCCTCCCACACACGTGGTTAGGCTGTTTCTTTCTTAGGTAGGGTTACCTAGGCATCATCAAAGGATGCATAGGTTCAATTATAGGCTTTATCAAGCCCAAATGACTCCTTATATTTCAAACACATGTAAAGGCAATGACCTATAACATTTAAATCTTATTTGAGCTGAAATTAGGCTAGGCCTATCCTAGATAAAAGGTATAATAGACTTATTCTTATTTTAAATAAGGTTAAATGTCATAGGCCAACATAGAAATCATAATATAAATCATAAGCACTTAGCATCATACAACCTAAAGGAAGTTACTAAGCTTGACTACATAGGCTCACAGTTTGGACAGAGAGGCTTTTATGGTTCCTATAAGTGGGGGCCCTTTCTAACTGGTCTTTCTAATCAAGGATAATGGTGATCGATTAGTTTACCATTTCATATACCTGAAGGTATGAGGCTTGTGAGTAATGGAT
>CANXYI011914817.1:0-21797 GCA_948208565.1 Hura crepitans | reverse complement strand
TTTCAGCCCGAAATTCCACCATTTGAAAAATCGCTATTTTTCTTAGACCGATTTTCAGGTTCGAAAATTCATAATATATTCTACAGTACTCGAAAAATTTCCATTTCAATTTTAAAATTCCTAAATCAATGTCACTAAGGTCCATGTGAAATTTCAGCCCAAAAATCAACTGTTGACTTTTTGGCACTATTCACGGTGCGAATAAAATATTCCGAAAAAATACCAGATGACTTCAAAAAATTCCAATTCCTCCACCAACATACTAAATAGAATTTTTGAGGTTCAGGGTGTGGTATTTTCGAGACCATCCGGGTACATTCCTGGGTCTCCAACTGTCCGGGTCTCAAAATATTTTTATCTCCGGAATTGAAAGTTTATGACCTAAAAGTAATTATTGGTTCTGCTAAAAATTTTAATTCCTTCATTTCGACCCTTTTCAGGCCCGTCAAAAGTTTTATGAACAATATGCCAATTATCGGAGTTGGAATGATGACCCGCACCACGGGGAACATCAATCGGGTTCCGAATGCACTGTTCATAAAACGTCGACCAGCGGTCGTTACATCACCACCTCAGAGAGAACTTGATTTTGAAATTGAGGTATATCCTGGTGTAGCTCTAATATCCATTGCTCCTTATCGAATGGCACCTGCTAAATTGAAAGAACTATACAGTTATAAGATTTGTTAGATAAAGGTTTTATTAGACCTAGTATATCTCCTTAGGGATCACCTATACTATTTGTAAAGAAGAAAGACAGGTCACTCAGATTGTGCATTGATTATAGGCAGCTAAACAAGATGACATTGAAAAATAAGTATCCATTGCCTAGAATAAGTGATCTTTTTGATCAGTTGAGAGGTGCAGGTATGCTTTCAAAGATTGATATGAGATCCAGATACCATCAGCTAAGAATTAAAGAGGTTGACATTCCTAATATTGCTTTTACAGCCTGGTATGGGCACTATGAATTCTTAGTGATGCCATTTGGGCTCACCAATGCACCAGCAGCTTTCATGGATCTCATGAATAGGGTCTTTTAACCTTATCTAGATCAGTTTGTGGTGGTGTTCTTAAATGATATTCTAGTATATTCTAGAAATAAGGAAAAGCATAAACAACATCTCAGGGTTGTGTTACAGACTCTAAGAGAGAAATAGATATATTCCAAGCTCAGTAAATGTGAGTTTTAGCTGAGTGAAGTTGCTTTTCTAGGGCACATAGTTTTAATAGAGAGGATTAGAGTTGACCTTAGTAAAGTAAAGGCAGTATTAGAATGGGAACCACCTAGGAATGTAATAGAAATAAGAAGTTTTTTAGGATTAGCTGGGTATTACAGGAGATTTGTGAAAGGGTTCTCTATCATTGCCACTCCTTTGACTAGATTGATAAGAAAGAATATAAGATTTAAGTGGGATGATAAGTGTCAAGATAGTTTTGAGAAATTAAATAAGATGTTCACAGAAGCTCTTATCTTGATTCAACCTGGACAAGGTAAGGATTTCATAGAGTATAGTGATGCTTCACTAAATGGCTTGGGATGTGTGTTGATACAGAATGGAAAGGTAGTTGTTTATGCTTCAAGACAGTTAAAGCCATATTAGAAGAACTATTTAACTCTTGACATGGAGCTAGCAGCTATTGTTTTTGCTTTGAAAATATAGAGGCACTATCTGTATGGAGAGAAATGCTACATATATACAGATTATAAAAGTCTAAAATACCTTCTTACCTACAAGGAACTGAACTTGAGATAGAGAAGGTGGTTGGAATTGATAAAGGACTATGACTATCTAATTGATTATCACCTAGGGAAAGCAAATATAGTGGCGAATGCTTTGAGCAAGAAGTTCATGGTGACTTTGAAAGCTATGAATGCCAAGTTGTAATATACTTCAGAACATGCTATATTGGTTGAGTTACAAGTGGAACTAGATTTTAGATAGTAGATTAAGGAAACTCAATTGAAAAATTAACAACTGGTTTAGATAGTAGGTAAAGCTAAAGAGGGGAAGACCACAAGGTTTGAGTTGATAGAAGACAAATGTCTGTATTATCAGAATAGGTTATGTGTACCTAGTACAGATGACTTGTGGTTTAGAAACTAAAAGCGGCACATAAAGCTCCTTATTTTATGCATCTTGGGAGCACAAAGATGTATTTAGACTTAAAGTCTCATTATTGGTGGCATGGTATGAAAAGAGATGTGGCAGAATATGTTGCAAGGTGTTTAATGTGTCAACAAGTGAAAGCTAAACACCAGGTTCCTTCTAGATTGCTGTATCCTATAACAATACCAAAATAGAAGTGGGAAAAGGTGACCATAGATTTTGTGATAGGTTTACCTATAACTAGAGGTATATGTGATGTTGTGTGGGTGATTATTAATAAATTGACACAGACAGCACACTTTATCCTAGTTATGATGGATTATTCATTAAAAAAGCTGGCTAGACTATATGTGGATGAAATAGTTAGGTTACATAGTGTGCTAATAACTATTATTTTTGACAGAGATCCTTGGTTCACTTTCTAATTTTGGAAGAAGTTGTAAGAGCCATTAGGCACCACATTGGCCTATAGCACAACTTTTTATCCTCAGACTGACAAATATTAGAAAGGGTGATATAGATATTTGAGGATATGCTGCAGGGTTATGCTATTAAGTTTAAGGGTAGCTGGGATCAGTACCTATCTTTGGCATAGTTTACATATTACAATTGTTATCAATCTAGTTTGGGAATGGCCCCATATGAAGCATGTATGGAAAATGATGCAGAACTCTTTTATGTTGGAGTGAAGTTAGAGAAAGTAAGATTTCTCGTTTAGATTTAATCAAAGATGCTGAGGAAAAAGTTAAAGTGATTAGGGAAAGGCTGAAAGCAATAATTGATAGATAAAAATCATATGTTGACTTGAAATGAAGAGATATTGAGTATGCAGTTGGTGAAAAAGTGTTCCTAAAGGTTTCTCCATGGAAGAAAGTATTGAGATTAGAGAGAAAGAGAAAATTAAGTCTCAAGTTTATCAAACCTTATGAGATTATAAAGAGGGTTAGACCTCTAGCATATAAGCTGGCATTACCACTTGAGCTACAATAGACACAGAATGTTATCCATGTTTCTATTCTCAAGAGGTACAAATTGGATCCATCACATGTGATTCTAATGAAAGATATTGAATTATAGCCTGACCTGAGTTATAAAGAAAAACCAGTTCAGATTTTGCCTCTTGGAGTAAAACAGTTGAGAAATAAATCCATACCCCTGGTTAAAGTGCTATGGAGGCACCATAATATTAAAGAAGCTATCTGGGAGCCAAAAGAATAGATGAAGGCTTAATATCCATAATTACTTGCTTCAGGTAATTTCGAGGATTAAATTTTCTTAAAAGGGGAAGAACTGTAATGCTTATGTTTTGAGGCTCCGTGATAAGTGCCACTTGGTCCGAGAAATGAGTCGGGATGTTGGGTCACTTGCATGTAAACTAAGGCAACAACACTGGTCATGAAACTTCAAAGGGCTTTAAAATTAATGAAAAAGTTAAAATTTAAAAATTTAGTAGAACCAATAATTTATTTTAGACTATAGGCTATTGATCTATTTAATAAAAAATTTTTAGGTCGGGAATGACCTAGGATGTTCCCGGACAAACCCAAAAAAATCGAACCCTAAAGCTAAAAAATTCCACTGAGTTCATTGGTGAAAGAATTTTTGAATTCCAAGGTTGTCTACAAATTCTCATAATTTTTGAGGTTAGTACACAAATCGAGGCAGTCTAAAAATTATCCTATCAATGGAATTTGGTTACAAAAATTTATGAGGCATTAAAATATGAATTTTAAAACAAACAGTGTAATTTTTTGAGGTCCACATGAATTTTAGAGAATTTCTAAAGTTCTATCACAAACCTAGCCATTTTGGGATGGTTCAAGTGGTTGCAGGACCTACCCGTACCATGCCAGCTATATTAAGTCCCATGCCAAGTGGCAAATTGTCTTAACAAGTTGACAATTCCATTAAAACAAAGAAAAACATTTTCCTCCCTTTGCCATCTAGAAGTTAACGCCACTCCTACCTTTGAAAGCCATTTTCATCTTCTTCCTTTAGCCAATTCTGCCATTTCTTGATTCATAAATTAAATTTGGTGTGTTAGGGACTTGAGGGAAGAAACAATATGGCAAAAAGAGTCTCTAAAAGTTAATTAAAATTCCTCAAACTTTCTTGGACAGAAACTGTCCAATAAGGGTTTTTTAGGTGAGTTCCTTTTTAGGGTGCCTAACATCTATAGGGATGTGTGTATATTGTGTTTGAGGCAAATTGAGGCAAGGAAAGGCTTGAAGAAGGGTGGAGAAGTCACCATGGAAGGCTAGATAGCTTGTGGAATTGAAGTATTGGCAAGTTTCAAGTGGTTCTCCTTAACAAGTAAGTGAATTCTAGCATTTTCTTCATGCTAATTAATCTTTAAAGGGGCTAAAAATGGTGAATCAAATGTGTGTGGTTTGATAAATGAATGAAAAGCATGGGGTATGGAAATGGTCGAGGGCTTTAACATGGTATATTGGTGTTAATTTGCTTAATTTTGTGTTAGAGAATGATGTTTGTGATTATGGCACCCGAATGTAAGTTGTATGTATATAGCCATTTGATTTGGCATATGATTAAGCATAATTCCTAAAGGATTAAGTTAGATTAGTGTGGATATTAGGCCTAATTCATGTATGATGGTAACTTGGAATGTAAATGGCTTGATAAAAGTGTTTGTGATTGTGATTTAAGCATTGGCTAAGACATCTGCTTTGGAAATTTCACCTAAATTAGCAAGAAATGGACTTACATTATAGGAAAGAATGGTTTGGCATTTGATAAATTAGTTTAGTGTATAATTATGGTGAATTTATTGAATGGCTGAGACATGTACTATGGGTGAGTTACTTAAATTTTCATTAAATTATTAATAACATGTGTGAAATGTTTATGTATGACAAGACATGATAATGTGAGCATGGTTAGTCTAAATTGGTTGGCATGAAACTAGTTTTATGTACATAATTAAAAATGGCATAAAGTATGGTTAAGAATTGGCATGTAAAATGAATTTAAACTCGATAAGGAAAGGACTTGGAAATTAGGCTATAATGTGCCTTTAAGGGCTATAACTTATGACTAAACAATGTGCCTATAATTTGTGCCTTTGAGGGCTCTTATTTGTGACTAAATGTAATGACATTTGTGCATATGTTTTGGCCTGGTAAATGAACTAGGGGTTGTATGGGTTAAGGCCTATGAACACTATAGAAATAATGTTAAAGACTACACTGAAAACTATTGAGAAATAAAACTAAAAAATGTTATTGAAAACTTAATGAAATGTCCTATAACTATCTTATTTGACCATTACCTAAATCAAAAATACCACTGGACTACTAACTGACTAAAATTTAACTGGATAGTAAAATTCATAACTGACTATTTTTCATTCTTAAATATTATAAAAACTTAACTTGTGAACAAATGAACATTAATTGAGTTACATGGCTCATTAGTTAGACACCCACTAAATGGGTTGACTGGTCAACTTAGGGATTTTAGCAGCTACTACATTGTCTAATTTTCAGGCAAGGCCAGTACAGTGGCCTAGGTCCACAATAAGGCCACTGTACTAGTCTATTGGATAGATAATTGTCTACCTTTGCCACCTAATGCCAGTTACTTAATTTTGCTGGTGTAGTAGCATAAGTCACGGAGGGCTACTACACTAGTCTATTGGATATACTAGTCTGCTAGGCAGACCTAGTTATGCCATCACTGATCTTTAAATAAGACCGGTACAATGGCTAAGGTCCCGGAGGGCTACTATACTAGTTTGTTAGTTAGACCAGTTTGTTAAACAGACCACATTATGTTATCTGCACCTTAGGTGCTATGACTCAATTAGGCCAGTGCAGCGATAGGGGTCTAGAATATGGATCACTACACTATTTTATTATTCCCTCTAGGTCTTGCGTATGTTAGTGTCATCTTTTTGGTTTAGCTAAATAAATTAATAAGATAAATAGCTTATGAATTAAACTAGAAGTAATAAGCATTAAAATTCATTTTTGGGCATGATTATTTAGATAATACTGCAGAATATATAACTAGGGGTAATTTGGTAATTTTACCTGTTCAGTACTCATAGGCTTGATTAATAAAGATTATGATGCTCTTGTTAATAATAATGATTTAAAACTGGGATTTGCTTGATTTGTAATGATTAAATGAATGATTTATTGACATGAACTGGTATAAAGGTAATTTGGTAATTTTTCACATAATAATTTTGAATTAAACCTAATAACCAAAGTAAGTTAATATTATGACTATATATGCATAGATAAACTACTTGACATGATTTAAATGCTTGAATTCACCATTAAGTATATTATAGACTCAGCGTACCTATTATAGTGTGCAGGTACTAAAAATAGGGATGTAGCATCATAAAACGTGCATCCAAGTTCAAAGGATAAGCAATAGAAGGTAGAACTATAATTTTTGTATAGTTTTGCACTCTACGTACTTAGGTGGGAAATGGGTGTTATGTATATAAAGGACACATAATGTATTTATATAGGTACAAATTGTATTGTAATAAGCAAGTTATTGGTCCTTGTGAGAATGAATGGCTTTTATTGATGATATATAAGCCTAAAGCTCTAATTTATGATTTTTCTTGATTATGGCCTGAGGCTTGTGTTGATATTTGATAGAATGACAATGTTAGGTTGATCCCTAGGGGACCAAAAAGGTCTAAGGGATGTGAAAATATGTTATAGAAGTGTTTTTATAGGTTCAAATTTTTGGATAAGGACCCATATGGTCATTATGCTATCGGATTTTAAGAAAAACCTAACTGACCTGTAATTGACTAACATTGGTAGGGGTAATATGGTATGACCCTAAGTAATGTATAAAGACAAACAGGAATAAATTTAGAGTCAGATAGAACTAAATATTATAGAATAAGTAAAAATAAACAAATAAACATGGCAAAAATTTTAAGATGGGTGACCTAGCGGGAAGTGCAACTCTTATTAGGTTTCTTTAGGAATCCAATAGGGGTTGTCATAATATGTCATTTGTGCTTTTATGAAACATTAAAGTTGAATATGTTTAAGTATATAATGAGCATAATAATGAAGCTAAATGTGAAAATATGATATGATATGATATTGAACATAAATATTTTTATTTGCTTAAAGAGATAATAATATGGTTAAGATGACATTAATATAAAATAGTGAAATTAATGAGTTTAATAATGCCCTATGTGATTAGACAACCTAGATTGGACAGATTGACCGATCAACTAGGAAATGATAGTAGTTGCTAGGCATCTAATGACATAATTTTAGCCTATGGGCAATCTATGATCTCGAGTCATAACATTAGACTTTGGGTCCTATGTCATGGGCTTCAATTTGTATATGATATTTAGGTCTAGGTTTTGGACTACAAGTCTTGTGCCTTGGATTTAAATCTTAAGTAACAACCTTCAAGTTTTGTGTATCATATGCAGATTAATTGTGGCTTCGAGCCATGTCCCATTATCCAATGTATAGATAGTTGTCTCTTAGTTACAGGCATGTGTTAAACTACAATATTAATTAAAATTTGTGATATTAGTTAATCAAGATTTGTGATGATATTATTATTTTTTTTAGCATAATTATGTAGTTTATTGTTATTAATTAATATGGTTGTTGATGACAAGTTAATTATGGCTAAAATATGTGATGTTATGAATTTCATAGTATTACCATGTTTATACGTGTGCATTTTGAGATATATTCATTTTATATTAGTAAAATTCCAAACATATTTTATTCTTACCAAATATTTGATAAATGTTGATATGTATGGATAATATTGCATATGTATGCTATAATCATACATTAAGGTGAATACACCACTAAGCGAAAGCTTTACACAATGTGTTATTTGTGATGCATAAGTAAAAAGGCAGCCGATTAGAGTAAAAACCTCAGAATCATAGAAGATCATGAAGTTATCCCATTTAGGTATTTTAGATCTCATTTTGTGTAATTTTTGTGATGTATATAGTTAGAAAGCGCTCTTGTGAAAACTGAAGGGATTGGGCCTAATCTATATTTTTGTAATTATGTTTTGTAATTGCTTATTAATAGATGTTTTTAAATTTCTTTAAAAGTATTCAAATGCTTGCATGATTTATATGGTCATGTTTCTTAAGCATGCTTAAGAGTGTTGCCTTATGTTGATTATGGGGCAGATGGACCCAGTTTGAGTATGGATGAGTTGAATGGTGTTATAAAAGTGTTTTTTAACATGTTACTATTTAGGAAAGTGTTTCGATATAGTCGTTATGCCATCGAATTTTTGACATAACAACCCTATTACAATGCCTCACAAAATATGTTTTTTATTAGTCACTATTTTTATAACTTGAACATGAAGAAATATTTTAAATAAAGAAAAGTTTTAATTTGTATGGGTTTTCTTTTAAAAAGTTTAGATATCAATAAGCATGCCGCTTGTTATTTGGGCCGATGTATGAATAGGTAATAGGTGTCACATTTGGTGGTATCAGAGCTATTGGTTTAAGTGTTCTTCTAAACCTATGGGTTACATAAGAGTGCTGTAGGAGTAAAAAAAAGTATATATCACTAAATTATATGTATCAAGGCTTATAATATATTTCTTTTGCCTATATATCTAAGATGAGCAATAGTACACCCCTAGATGACGAAGAGGTTAATGGTCATGCTCTGACTACTATTGCACAAAGACCTACCAAAGTTCAGTCTCTAACCTCCTGTAATGCTAGACAAGTAGCACAAGGACCACAGGGTAGCCTGTTTGGTTCAAGCAGATGATAAAGTCTATTAAGCAAGCATCTGCTATTGCTGTTGTTATTATTACTATTCATATAGTAGTACCTCTACTAGCTCAGCCAGAACATTAACATCATCTTGTATACAAGACCTATTTAGAGAGGATGATTAAGAATTAGGCTAAGTTCTTTAAGGGAGATGAGAATGAGGGATCTAATAGAGCTAAACATTGGCTAGATAAGACCCTACAAATTATGCAGTAGCTAAGAGATGCTTCAGAGGAGTATATAGACTTTCATACATCCATGATATCAAAAGATGCTCTAAAATAGTGGGAGACTATTGCTGAGCATAAGGCTTTAAAAAACCTAACATGAGAGTTCTTCTTTAGAGAATTTAAGAAGAAATATATCACAGAGCACTTCATGGATTTAAAGAGGCAGGAGTTTAGGGATTTAAAGCAGTGGAACAGAATAGTATCTAAGTATTAAAAGGAGTTTTCTAAACTTAGTAGGTATGCTAGAGGGGTTGTTGCTACTAAGGAGGAGCATTATAAGAGATTCAGATGGGGCTGAATCTCGATATTATGCTTCAGATCCTTCCTATAAATATCAAGGACTTTTTTGTATTAGTAGTTACATACCAGTTAGTGGAGTTGGTTCATAAGTTGTAGGAGAAGAGGGATGGCTACTAGATGAAGAGGTCCTTTAGGTAAGGTCAGGATAATTTAGTATCAACAACTGATAAGAGAAAGAAGAATGAATAGTCCAAATAATCTTAGTCACTAAGATCAGGCCAAAGATCCAGAGCTCAATCTAGATAAAGGACTTAGATGTCTAATGAACCTAGATCCACAATTGGCAATAACTTTCTACCTCTATGTGAGACTTGTAATAAGAGGCACAAAGGTACATGTTAAAAGACCATGAAAGGAGTTTGCTAGGGTTGTGGCCCTAGAGATCATTTCTAGAGGGATTGTCTAGTGTAACCTTTATATTCTTTTCAAAAGAAAGATAAGAACAATGCTAGAGAAAAGTTAGAGCCAGTCAAAGGGATAAGTTTGAGGGTAGAGTTTTAGCTAGGTAGTACACCATCTATGCCTAATAAAATGTAGAGGCTCTAAATATTATAATGGGTACCTTTTATCTCTTTGATTTACCTAGTTTAGCACTTATAGATATAAGGTTTGCACATTTATATATCTTTACTACATGAGCTTAAGATTGGGGTTAGTGCCAGAAGACCTTGATATTGACATTATGGTTAGCAACTTGATAGGACAACACATAGTTATGAATAAAGTATATAGAGATTGTCCTTTGTCAGTACAAAGACATTCTTTTTCTACCAATCTCATTGATTTACCATTCTATGAGTTCGACTTTATCTTAGGCATGGATTGGTTATCCAAGTGTCATACAATCATAGAATATAAGAAGAAGTGAATTATGCTCTAAGTTAATGATGGTACAAAAGTGACAATTATGGGTGAGGGATCGGATTATATGTCCAATATGATATCAGCTGTTATGGCTAGAAAGTTGTTGAGGAAAGGCTATTAGGCATATCTTACTCATGTGATTAACACTAGAATAGTGGGATCAAAAGTAAGTAAGCTACCAATTGTTTTAGAAATTGAGGACTTTTTCTAGAGGAGCTACCTGGTTTACTACCACAATAAGAGCTAGAGTTTGGTATTGATGTGTTGCCTGGTACAACACTAGTTTCTATAGCTCTGTATAGGATAGCTTCTTCAAAGTTAAAAGAATTAAAGTTGTAGTTGTAAGAGCTTTTAGATAAAAGTTTTCTCGAATCGAGTGTTTCATCCTGGGCAATACCAGTTCTATTTGTTAAGAAGAAAGATAGATCTTTAAGGCTATGTGTTGACTAAAGACAGTTGAACAAGGTTACCATCATGAATAAGTACCCTTTACCATATATCTATGACCTATTTGATTAGCTTAGAGAGACAGGTGTCTTCTCTAAAAATGATCTTAGATTCGGGTATTATCAGCAAGGGTAAAAGAGCTAGATATAAATAAGATAGCCTTTAAAATAAGATTTACTCATTATGAGTTTTTGGTCATGCTGTTTAGTTTAACCAATACACTGATAGCATACATGGATCTCGTGAACGTAGTTTTTTAGGCTATTTATGTATTCCAGGAATGGAGATGATAACAAGAAGCATTTAAGGACTGTCTTGTAGATGTTGAGAGATAAGGAACTTTATGCCAAGCTTAGTAAGTGTGAGTTGGGCTAGAGGAAATGTCATTTTTAGGACACATAGCATCAACATAAGGCATAAGAGTGGATCCTAATAAGATTAAAGCTATGATGGAATAGAAATGGCCTGGAATACTATAAAGATCATAAGTTTCTTAGGTTTGGCAAGCTATTACAGGAGGTTTGTCAAGGGTTTTTCTATGATTGCTACCCCTATGACATGTCTTTTAAGGAAAAATGCTAGGTTTGTGTTAGACAGCAAGTGTTAGAAGAGCATTGTAAGCTCAAGAGCATGTTCATCATTTACAATAATGCTTCCTTGAATAGGTTAAGGTGTGTACTCATGTAGAAGGGCAAGGTAATTACTTATGATTTAAGAAAGTTGAAACCTCATGAGAAAAACTACCTTACTCATGATTTGGAATTAGTAGCAATTGTGTTTGCTTTAAAGATTTGGAGGCATTATCTATATGGCGAGAGATGTTATATCTATACTAACCATAAGAGTTTGAAATATCTTCCCACTCAAAAGGAGCTCAATTTGAGATAGAGAATATAGATAGAGTTAATAAAGGACTATGATTGCCTTATTGACTATGGGTGATAAAGTTTTTTTAAAGGTATCTCTATAGAAGAAGGTGTTGAGATTTTGCAAAAAGAGAAAGCTAAGTCCAAGGTTCATTGGTCATATGAGATAATAGAATGTGTGAGTCCATTAGCTTATAGATTAGTTTTATCCCCTAATCTATAGTAAATTTACGATTTGTTTCACATGTCTATACTAAGAAGATACAGATCGAATATGACATATGTGTTGTTTACTAAAAAAGTAGAGATATGTCTAGATTTATCATATAATAAAGATCTAATGAGTATCTTAGCCTGAGAGGTTAAGGAGTTATGGAACAAAACTATGCCATTGGTGAAGGTTTTGTGGCAACATCATAGCATGGAAAATGCAACATGGGAGAGTGAAGCTTAGATGAAGGAGCACTATCTACACCTCTTTCATCCATGTAATTTCAAGGACAAAATTTCTTTTAAAAGGGGAAGTAATGTAACATCCCAAAAATCTCAACATTATGAATAGTATATCCTTGGATGAATAGTGTTTCCCTACAACCAAATTATACTAATTAGATAAAAGGAAAGTATTAATCATAAAATAATTTTGGGCAAAGTTTAAAGCCAATGCGAAGTTGTTTGGATGGTTAAAAATGCAAATGAAGATTTTACATAGTGTCATGTGAATAGTGACCTAGTTTTAGCTAAATAATAAAATATTTAATTTTTGCTAAAAAAAATTTCAAGATCGATAGAACATAATAATTAAAAATTCTAAATAATCCTATGGCACTAAATTGAAATTTTTAAATATCAGGAAGTATTTTTACAAAATTAGGCTAAGTTTATTAATTATGTTTTTATTGGATTTCCAAGATGTTTGAATGTTAATTTTTGTAGGGTTTAAAAATAATATTTCAAAATATTATTAGACTTTTAAAAGGTGGCAATTGAAGTTTGAATGGTGGAAAATTAATTTTTAGAATGCTTTTTACAGGAGAATTAATTTGGGCCTTTGACTTTAAGTGGCCTAATATTAGCCACACAATAGATCATATAAAAGGGGCTACTTTTAGGGCTAGAATCATTATTCACATTAGGCCCTCTCCCCTTTTACTTCTTCACTATGGCTGACACCACTTCTCTTTCTCCCTCTCCCTTTTCTTGTTTTTCTTCCCTTACATTTCTCTCTTAATTCATGATCCTAGCTATTAAAGCAAACTTCCATGACCCCTAGTTAGTGTTTTGTAGCATGAGATTCAAAGGAAATAGAGAGATTTTATGGTTTTTCCATTTTGATGAATAGTAACCAACTTTCTATCGGGTAAGAGTTTTTGCAAAATGATATTTTTCCTAAACTCTATGAGTATCTAAGAGTGTGTTTTAAGGCTTATTTTAATTTTTGGATGCATATTTGATTTATTGTGAATTTTTTAAATTAAGCCTATTCATATTTGTAGTTGAAAATGCAACCCGGGAATCTAAGGGAAAGGAAAAGGTTTAAGTGAGTCTCAAAATCATAGTATGACCTATTTTGCTATGTGTATTCACCTTAATATGTGATTCAATTGTTCTTTTCATCATAAATTGGGATTTATCCATTATTAGACAATGAATGCTACATAATAATTGTGATTTATGATGGAAGCTTGTATTGAATGACATGTATATATGATTAAAAGCATGATGTGAGTTTGAAATAAAGGTGTAAGAGTGTGTATGGGTGGAGGCCAAATGCCTCATGTGTGTGGTAGGTATGTATAAGGCATATGTAAATAGGATTTTGCATTTTTTTTCTTAGTCTTATTAATATGCTTATGTTGTGGACAAAATGTGTTAGGAATGATTTAGATAGAATATGAAACTTCAAATATATAAGTATGCTTAAGAAGGGCTGAAATTGATCTTTTAATGTATGTATGAATTTAGTTATGTGTGTTAAATCATAGGTTTAATATATGCATAGTAGACATTAAGGTTATGATGCCATGTTTTGTGTTGGCATTAATGAATTTAAAATCATGTTTTATGAGTAAAAGTACTGTGAGTATGATAATAGAAGTGTTGTTAAGTTTCCAAATTATTGGTGTATATTATAATTCGAGTTTTGCTTTGTGTGATAAACTTTAATTGTTAACCTAAAAATTATGGTTCATATATGTTTTGAGTTGCTGAACTCAAAATTTATGCTATGGGCATATGTCATTTGTGCTTTCTAAAACATTACTCTTGAATATGTTTAATCATATAATGAGCCTGGTAATGAGGCTAAATGTCAAAATATGATAAGATATATAACATAAATATGTTCACTTGCTTAAAGAGATAATAATATGGTTATGATGACATTATATAAAATAGTGAAATTAATTATTTTAATAATGCTCTATATGATTAGACAACCTAGATTGGATAAGTTAACAAATTTACTAAGGAATGATAGTAACTACTAGGCATCTATGGATGTAATTTTAACCTAAAGGCAATCTTTGAACTCGATTCATCATTTTGGACTTCGGGTCTTGTGTTGTGGGCTTCGGGTTTGTATATGATATTTAGGTCTAGGTTTTGGACTATGGGTACTATGCCTTGGATTTAAATCTTAAGTTATAACCTTCATGTTTTGTATATGATCTGCAAATCAATTGTGGCTTCGGGTCATGTCCCACTATCGAATGTATGGATAGTTGTCTCTTAGGTATGGGCATGTGTTAAACTACAATATTAATTAAATTTTGTGATATTAGTTAATCAAGATTTGTAATGATATTGTTATTGTTTTTGGCATAATTATGTAGTCCATTTTTTTAATAAATATGGTTGTTGATGAAAAGTCAATTGTGGCTAAAATATGTGATGTTAGAAATTTCATAGTGTGCATTTTGTGATATATTCATTTTATATTGGTAAAATTGCAAACATGTTTTATTTTTGCCATATATTTGACCAATGTTCTTATGTATAGATAATATTGCATGTGTATGCTATAATCAAACATTAAGGTGATTATAACACTAAGCAAAAGCTTAATGCATCGTGTTGTTTGTGGTGTGTAGGTAAAAAGGCAGCATATTAGAGTCAAAACCTTAAAACCACAGGAGATCTTAACATTATCCCATTTAGGTGTTTCATATCTCATTTTGTGTAAATTTTGTGATGTATATAGTTAGAAAGCACTTTTGTGAAAACTAAGGGATTGGGCCTGATATATATTTTTGTAATTATGTTCTATGATTCTTTATTAATAGATATTATTAAATTTCTTTCAAAGTACTCGAATGCTTGAATGACATGTATGATCATGTTTCTTATACATGCTTATGAGTGGTTCCTTATGTTGATGATGGAGGATCAAATGGATCTTATTTGAGTATGGATGAGTTGAATGATGTTATAAAAGTGATTTTTAATAGGTTACTATTTGGAAAAGTGTCTCCGTTTAGCCGTTATACTGCTAGATTTTTAACATGATGACCCTATTAGTATGCCTCGTAAAATGTGTATTTGGTTAATCACTATTTTTATAACCTCAACATGAAAGGAATATTTGAAATAAAGAAAATATTTAATTTGTATAGGTTTTTCTTTTAAATAGTTTAGATATCGATAAGCATGCCACTCATTATTCGAGTTTGGTGTACAAAATGGGTAGCGGTGCCACATAATTAGTCTATATGAACTGGAATCCTCATGAGAGTAGATATGTGCTGACTCTGATTATGAAATAGAATATCAAATTAAGTTCAAAATTGATTAAAACATGTTGTAAATGATTATGAAATAGAATATCAAATTAAGTTTAAAATTGATTAAAACATGTTGTAAAACATATCAAATAATTACCTTTTCTTATAATTAGCATAAGGATTATAGAGAACATCCTCATGTAGCTAATTAGACCTAAGATATCATTAATAATTAAAGAAAACCAAGAAAGATGAGATGAAAGTAAAGGCCTCAAATCTAACTGATTGATTAAATAGCAAACAACAAGACTAATGCATAATTTGGAAGAAAACAAAAGATTAAGTGAAGGTTTAGACTTGTAAAAAAGCTCCTACGATAAGAAGTTCCTCTTGTTAGCTCTTAATAATTGGTGATAGTTGGTTCTCTCAAAAATATGTTCATAAAGGGGTATTTATAAGGTTCTAGTGAGACTTTCCCATTTAGTAAAATGGGAAGTCTCATCAAATTAAGAATCAAAATTCTAATTGGAAAGTGTGATGCCACTCTTACTAGTATCCATGGATACCGAGTGAAGGAGTGCCATATTTTATGCCATAAGCACTATTCTATATGCTCATGATTTTCACCTATTCAAATCATAAAGATATACACAAAAGCAAGTGGCAATTACATGTCCTATCTCAAAATATGATTAATGTATTTATCAAATCAATTTGCTTTAAATTGGAATCAACTCCATTAAAAATTATGAAATTGACATTCTTTACGAACAATAAAATAACAAAAGGAATTAACTAAAACAAATAATTTAGCTTTAAACTAGCTTTACATCCTATGAAAACAACATACTACCCTCTTTAAAGAGACAACAATGAAAGAAATTGAAACAGGGGGCTATATACATAATGAATGATCAATAAGTGTCAGAATTGTGACACCCCTTACTTAATCTGATTGCTGGACCTAAAGAAGGAATACACACACAAACATGTTATCGAACTTAGTTATCTTTTTTACCTTTACTTCAAAATCTGAATAAATTAAAACCTTTCTCAAACCATGTTTGATTTCAAATTAAATCCTAAAAAATTTGATTTTTAAAATAATTAAAATCCATTTAACATGTTACATTCATGTTGGGAATCCTTATGCCAAAAATCAGGTAGCATAATGGTTGTACCAGGGTACTATCACAAATGAGTAGTAACTTACATATGAAAACAACACTTCTATAATTCAATCATCACATTTTAACATCATTTTGTCTTTTTGACCATCCGTAACAACTCAACATCAAGAAACGTTAGTAAATAATCATAAAAATATAGTTTTAGAACTTATTTAAGCAGTTACAAGACATTAATATCCCTAATTAGTCCTAATCCCTTTTAAGTTACAAACAAGTACCATCTAAGCAACTATGTCACAATAATAATATATACAAATTAGCAAAATACCTAAAAAGTAGCTTGCTCTTAATCTACAACAAATTTGAGGCTTTGACTCTAATCTTGTACTTCAACTTATGCATTGCAAATAAAATGATTCACTAAGCAAAATTTGATTAGTGGTGTAATTAAAGAAATTTAAGGTCCTCATGCATCATTAAGCATATGTATGGAATGGCAATAGAATCGATATAGCTATGTACTTATATGCTTATGTTATATTCATAGCAAAAGCAAAATGTATAAGCATGCATCAACTTTATATATATAAACATTCATCATAAAAGCCACATTCAAGCCTAATCAAAATAAAAAAAAAAATAATATTAGCTAGGAAATTACTAAATTTATGTAATTAATAGCCCACACTTAAGGAAAAACTTATCTATACTAGATAATGAGGAAATCAAGCCACCTAGGCTATTAAAACCACAAAGGTTCCTAAACTAAACATGAAGGTCATTATCGAACCAAATGGTTATTATCCAAACCCGTAGGTCATTACCAAACATAATGGTCAATAAAAGACACTAAAGTGTCCTAATAGCTACTGAACCCCTAGTTGACCGAATAACCTTTCCAATCTAGGTTGTTAACTAGAATGGATCAATCACCATATTTTAGTTTTCTTTTTTAATTAATTTAAATATCTTAATTAAATTCCATGAGGCAGTTAAGCTAATAAATGACTAACAAAGAAATAATATCCATTATTCTCATCCTAACTACACACATAAAATATAGCAAAATTGTCAACCAATTAGGACATTAACATTTTCATACCCATATATATATTTCCATAATGCAAGGATGCTATATTCGGTATACTTTCCAACAAAAATCAACAATCATGCCTTTAGCATAATTCAACCATAATATGTCTCTCATAGCATCGTCACATTCAAAAGGTCATAAACATAATATTATGCAAATTCTAACCTAACACAAGTATATGACCTTTAATTGTGCCATTATACTTCTTAAAAACAAATAAGATAAAAAATAAGCTTTTTTACACAACCACATTACTTAACTAATACCGTATGCATAATGGCATAAAAACTTTCACTTAAGCATGTATTAAACCACTGTAAACATATACACTTATATTATAGGCCATTTGGCCATCAAGCATACACACACTTTTATCTCCATTATCAAACTTAACACACCAACATATTAAAAATGTTACCAATATAGTGATCCATGTGCTTCATACCATTGCTTGTCCATATACACATATAATTATCAACAAGCATGCCCCCAAGGCACTCAACCATTTGGCCATCCACTAACCCAAACACACACACATTCATTTATGCCTCAATTTTCTAACACAAGGCTTACATTCCATCAATTGTCATGGAAGCAAACATTAACAAACAAACATGCCTAATTCCATCACACACACAAATATGCCATTACATAGGGCATTTTGGCCCATATAAGCTCACACACATCTCATGTAATTCGTTCTCATTCTTGTATTTATTTCTAACCAATAATTCCTGTTGACAATGTACAATCACATAAATGCACTAATTTACTAGAATTTTAACATTTCTTTAACCTATATACACACATAATAATACACCAAAACACGCACACATTAAATTTCTAAAAATACAGTTACAATGAGTCCAAAAGATATTTATGAGCCTACTCATACTTTTTCTTTTCCCTTATCCTTTTGATTGTTACTCAGTCAACTACTAATTACATATTTGATTTTGTAAAAATTGTATAAAATCAAATATGCTATAAAAATTAAAATCACCACATGGAAGGACTCTTAGGCACCTGTAGAACATGGGAAAAATATTGGAACTCGAAAAAACTTAAACAAAAAATGATCACTATTCATCGAGACCTAAAATCGAGCAAATCCTTTGATTTTTTTTTGCAATATTCCACTTCTAATAGCTTTTAGGGGTCATGAAGGCTTAGAGGATTTGATTGGGTTTGAGAGATTAGGGAGAATCAAGGGAATGAGGAAGCAAAATTATGCTTGCATGGAGGGGAGATGTGTCAGCTTCAAGAGGAGAGGAAAGGGATAAAGCACTATTCAAGCATTGACCGAAATTAAATGAATTTTGACCGTTATATAGTTTAGGCAAAATTCCAATTTAATCCTCTAATTTTTTTTCTCTCTTATTTGCACTCTCTTCTATCTTAATTATGCTTAACTTAACTCCCTTAAAATCACATAATTAATGCCCTATAACCCTCTAAAAAATGGTGCCCAAAAAATAAGAAAAGTCAAAAAAATGCCATTATATTTTTTTCGATTTTAGTAAAAATACTTCTTGATCTTCAAAAATTTCAATTTTAGTGCCAATAGAATATTTAGAATTTTTTAGTATGAGGATGTACTAATCCTAAAATTTTCTGAGCAATTTTGAATATTTTTACGATTCAGTTAAAAATAGGTCACTATTCATATGGCACTGTCATAAAACATAACTGTTATTTTTAACCACCTAAATGACTTCATTTTGACTTATAATTTCACCCAAAATTATGTTATGATTAATACTTATATTCAAAAGGATTAGTGCCCCCAGCCTTAGGAAATCACTATTAATGTCCCGAGAAGTACTATTCATAACATCTTGATTTTTTAGATGTTACATTTGTTCCCCTCTTAAAAGAAATTTTGTCCTCAAAATTACCTAGTTCAAACAATTATCAATATTGCTATCTCATTTGAGCCTCTATCTCTTAGATAGCTTCTTCTATACCATAGTGTCTCTAAAGCACCTTGACAAGTGGTATAGTGTCGTTCCTTTGTTCCTTCACCTCTTTTTTTAGAATCCTCACAAGTTCCCCTTCATAAGACAAGTGTGGTCTAATCTCTACTTCTTCAATTGAAGGCACATGCAAAGGATCTAATATGTACTTTTAAAGTATAGGCATACAAAATACATCATGTATTTACTAAAGCTAAGGAAGCAAAGCTAGTCTATAGGCTACTAGACCCAAAAGTTTTATCACTTCGTACGGACTAATAAACCTCAAACTTAACTTTCCTTTCTTGCTAAATTGTATAACCTTCTTCCAAGGTAAAACTTTCAGAAACACATTATCTCTCACTTCGTACTAAATGTTCATCATCTTCACATTAACATATGACTTTTTGTCTATCTGAAGTTGCTTTTATTCTTTCTTTAATGACCTTTACCTTCTTTTCATCATCCTTAATTAGATCTAGCCCTATTAACTTGGTTTCACTGAGCTCATGCTAATATAAAGGAGTTTTATAGTTCCTTCCATAAAGTGCTTCATAAAAAGCCATTCCTAAGCTTGCTTGAAAACTATTATTGTAAGCAAACTCAGCTAAGGAAAGATAATGATCCCAGCTTCCCTTAAAAACTTTATAGCATAACTTCTCAGCATATCTTTGAGCACTTAGCAAATATACTAAACATGAACATCAAATATATAAATCTAAATTACTCAAGTACCAAGAATTACCCAAATAATTCTTTTTGATTAATTCTTAGTTTGAAGATGATATGTTGTACTAAAACTCAACCAAGTGCTTAAGGCATTATGAAGTTTCTTCCAAAAACTTAAAGTAAACCTTAGGGTTTAATGCAATATAATTAAAGTAGGCACTCTATGAAATCTAAATATATCACCGATGTATAATTCTACAAGCTTTTCCAAAGAGTAGTCCATCCCAACTAGTCTGAAATATGCAATCTTAGTCAATTACCACAACCCAAATTGAATCACACCTATTCCTTAAGGTAGGTAAGTCAATAACAAAGTCAATTGTGACCCTATACCATTTCCACTTAGGAATTGCTATAGGATTAAGCAATCTAGAGGGAACCTAATGCTCAACCTTCACTTTCTAATAAGTGAGGCATTTGGTCAAATACTCTAACATATATCTCTTCATTCTCGACTACTAATAAGGCAACTTCATATCTTGATACATCTTAGTGCTACTAGGATGTATAACATAAGGAGCACTATGAGCTTCCCATAAAATCTACTTCGTCAACTCTTCCACATCTAGTACACATAATTTGTTATGGTAGTACAGATAACCATCACTATTGATTTCATACATAATAGGCTTCCCCTTTTGAATGGCACTAATCACACTCATCAACTTGTACTTATTGTAGCAAACTAGGCTTCATTTGCAACTTTGCTAACAAAGAATCATTAGCCATAAGTTGTAATCTAACATTCATGGCTCTTATAGCTATCATGAACTTCCTGCTAAGAGCATCTACCATAACTTTAGCCTTCCCTAGATGATAATCAGTTAAGCAATCATAGTCTTTGATCAATTCCATCCATCATCTCTATCTCAAATTTAGCTCATTTTGAGTGAGAAGATACTTCAAACTCTTATGACCCATGTAAACATAACACTTTTCTCTATAGAAATAATGTCTTTCAATCTTTAAAGCAAGCACAATTGTTGCAAGTTCTAGATCATAAGTATGGTAGTTCTTCTCATATGGCTTTAGCTATCTTGAAGCATAAGTAACAACCTTGCCTTCTTGAATCAAAACACACCCTAAACAATTATGGGATAAATTATTTTAGACTGTAAAATCCTTTCCTGACACTGGCTATACAAGGATAGGAGCTTCTATTAATATGGCTTCAGCTTATCAAAAGTCTCCTAACATCGGTCATCCCAAATAAACTTCACATCCTTCCACAACAACTGAGTCATAGGTGCTACAATCAAAGAGAAACCCTTAACAAACTATCTATAATATCTAGCCAAACTAAGGAAATTCCTGACATTTATTGTGCTCTTTAGCAACTTCCACTCCATAACAGCTTGTATCTTACTAGGATCCACTCAGATACTTTCAATAGTAGCTATATGTCCAATAAAAGACACCTTACTAAGCTAAAACTCGCATATACAAAGTTTGTCATAAAGCTTCTCATCTCTCAAAACATGAAGAATTGTTCTCAAATGTTGTTCATGATCTTCCTTACTCTTCAAGCATACTAGAATATCATCTATAAAGATGACTATA
>CANXYI011914795.1:0-11789 GCA_948208565.1 Hura crepitans | reverse complement strand
CACATGCTACTTGATCTATGTTAGTGAAAACATCTCATCATATCAGTGGTGTAAGTATCCTTAGACTTAATACCACTAACTATCTTAAGTAGAGAGTGATATACTTTAACTCTAGTGCTTTTACTTCGAACAAAATATTAGTTCAAAATCTATAGGTTCATGCATCACATATATGGTGGAATAACACATAAAACATAATAATAATTTGATCTTGGCTAAGAATTGTATCTAAAACTTTTAGAGAAGTAATCAGAATTACTCACCGTTTTAAATTTGAATAGTTGATTATCAATACATCGAGTTGTACCAAACCATAGTGTCTAAAATAAACACCTCCAAAAGTAATCCACATTAAAGAGTGCAGTAAGAACTAGCCTAGAGTTGTGGTTACAATTGCCAAATATTCTTCTTAAAGTAGTTAGAGAATTTTGACTAGCACATTAAGAGGGAGAGTAGAAACTATTTCTATTTGGATGCTATAATTTTCATGTATCAAACCGTAGCTTTAAGGGACTTTATATAGTTCCCTAAATTTTTAACCTACACATTTAGGGCTAGGTTTGTTGGTTGATCACTTGTTGATCAAAAGGGACCATCTGAGTGGGCTTTAGTTAGCATCCTCTGGTGTATGCACAGAAGGCTTTAAGGAGGCCTTCTATATATTATGTCTTATATAATTATGCTTAAATCAACTTAGAATTTAATTATGTATTATTCAAAACTCTTAAGAATATAATTAAATCCTCTTTGTCCTAAAATAAAAGCCTAATAAGGCCTTTTTAAAATGAATCTATGTAAAAGGCCTCTGTATGGGGTCTCTGCAAAGATCATTTCAATCTTTAGCTTTATTTGCCTTCAAATTTCATTTTTTTCCTCTTCCATTTGATAATAATGTCATACTTTATTATAACTATAATTTTACCTTTTTGCCTTTGCTAGGTGTGTGACCTTATGGGTTTTCTAACAACTTAGTAGTATATGTAAGTTGGTAAATTCTAGATTAACTAGTTTTGTATGATTTAAACTCTTTTAAATCATAACTATTAATCTTTATTAATAATCCATTAATCATGTACAAGTTATGAGTAGCCTTTAATCAAACATCACAACCACCCAAGTGATTAAAAAATGAGTGGTTCATTATAACCCTTCTATACACAAATACCGTGCAGTAAGTCCTTTCACTATTCTTCATTTCATTTAGGTTTAGAGTATAGATTTATGTCAACTCTTTAAAACTTGAATATGGTTATTTTGATACTATTTTTTCTTCATTCCTAAAATGCCCCTTGTAAATCTCATTTATCTCATTTGACTCTAGCTAGAGGATTTTGAACAAAGTAAGTATAAGTTTAGTAAAATGAACTTCCCTTTATAAAATTAGGGATAGTGAATCCTTTATTAATCATTCAACTACCTTCAAGTAGTTCATGATGTACCCAATCTCTAAGCTATGTATACCACTTGAAAGGAGTAAAAGTATTAGAGTCAAAGTACACTTATTACTTAAGGTACCATGGTGATCTCAATTCTAAGGATAATCTGCTTTGTTGACATAGATTTATTATCCTTGTGAAAATCTTTGAGTAGGTCTCTAATGTACTTGTTCTTCTGATAAGCATCCATATGTTAACTTTGATAATCTCTAGGATCATAGATTATGAAACTACTACTTGAACTCTTGAAGAAGTATAACATGTGCTATTATATCCATATTTAACAATGTCCTATCTTGTTAAATACTATGATCAGGGATAGTTTAGGTATTAACACATTTGCATATAATAAATATCTCATATCATGAGCTCTTCATGATTATTCCTCCATTGTGTTCATATGTTAGGGACTTCATCAATATGTTTAAGTCATAAGCATATAGATGTAATTAAACATTAGCACAAATTAACGACAAATGTCTTTATGTATTCATAAAATGAATAATGTACATATACATGGAAAGTTTCCCTTTTACAATTAAGCTCTAGGGCATACACTAACACAAGAAGTATACATAGCTAGGATAATGGGTATATCAAAAGATATTTGAAGATAGTATAGTGATCAATAAAGAATTCACCACCCTAAATTATAGTGGGGAGTTTATCTCATAGTTCTAATAAATTGTCTTTATTCAAGAAACTTTGGCCAAAGTAAAGTACAAGTGTGAATGTGATTCATAAGGGCATTTTAGAAATAAAGATAAAATTATTTTGATTCACAAGGGTATTTTACGAATGAAGATAAAATTATTAAAATTAACATATTCAGGGCATAGTTAGGCATACCTAGTTAAGGATTAAGTTGACACAAGTCTATACTCAAACCTAAATGAAACAAAAAATGGTGAAATTAGTGGATTGTAGGGTAATTATATATGGAAGGGTTAAGTCAAATCACTTGACTTTCTAACACTTTAGCGGTCTTGATGCATGGTGAGCCTCTCATAACTTATACACATGAGAATTTGTAATTGGGAATTAATTATGATTTAATGACATCAAATCATAAAGATCCTAGTAAAAGTTGGATTCTAATTCTTCGTGTATTGCCAACGTGCTTCGAAAGCCCATAGGGTCACACATAAATAATTTAAGATTAGAAATTGTTTATTAAATATTTAATGACATGAGGTGTTATTAAAATTAAGAGAAATAAGAAATAAAAATAAACTGGGCTTAGAGTCCAATTCAATGTATGTAGCCTAAGATTAGGGTTAGATGCTTTGGGCATGATAGGCCTAGTTATAAGGTTTTATTTTGATATGATTTTTGACTAGATTTTTAAAAGTTAAAATGCCCACAATTTAGTTCTAGATTTGATTAAAATTGGAACTAGCTTAGGCCTCGATGGGCTGCTTTAGAATAGCCTTGAAATTTGTGTAGAGGCCAAGTAAATGGGCTTTACGAATAGAAGAAAGAAGGGGCTATTTTTATAGACTACTTATGGGCTATTTTATTCAAAATTTTATGTGAAAATTATTTGACCTAGGGGAGAAATTTAAGTATAAATATGCTTAAATTAATTAGCCACTAGAGAGCCTTCAAAAACCTTTCTATGCATTGAAGAGTTCAATTACGGAGGTTGATTTTTCAATCTTCTTCTCACAAAATCTAGAATACTTAATATCTTATAGTCTTTTAGGTTTTCTTCTCATACTATTTTTTCTGTGGATACCTTAGAGGTGTTCTTGAGAGGATCACTACGGCTCACGACAACCCATTGAGGTGATAGAAGAAAAAAGAGCTTTACACAAATAACAGTGAGAGTTTTGAACTTAATTTTTTGTTATTTGTTCTTTTTTTCAAAATCTTCAATGTAAATATCATTATTTTGTTTTCAAAATTTTAATTTTATGCTATGCATGCTGTAACGCCTATAAGTCAGGGTTCTATAAATAGTACCTTCTAGGCCTAAGTGATGTTCCCTATGGTGCGAGGCATCACCACAAGGCCAAAAAGGGCACGTATTGGTCATGAAATTTTGAGAGGACTGAAAAAGGGTAACACGAATGAATTTAAAAATTTAGCAGAACCAATAAATCATTTCAAGTCGAGAGTTAGTGAATGAGGAGATAAAATGAGTTTGTACCGAGACAGCCCCGAGATGTGCCTAGACGGACTTAAAAATACCATACCCTAAAACTCAAAAATTCCAATGACTATGATGGAGAAGGAATTTTAATTTTCTAAGGTTATTTGAAATTTTTTCTGAATATTTTATTTTAGTGGGTGAATAGTGTCAAAAAGTCAACTATGAAATTTTGACTTGAAATATTATGTGGGCCTTAGTGACACTAATCAAGGATTTTTGAAACTGAAATGAGTATTTTTAGAGGTCTAAAAATTTTTTTATGAATTTCTGAAGCTTAAAAAGGTATAAGGAGAGTACGAGCCATCGGATCACCACATGTTGCGATCGGGGCCATCAACCTACCCCTATATAAGTGATCACACATGTGCATAGACCACATGTTCCAAAGAATCATCTTTCTCCCTTTGAACCTTAAAAACCTACTGCCATATATTCTCTCTCCTTTATCTTTTTTCTTCATTTTCTCTCTCCTCTCTCGACCAAAATTCAAAAAAATTTTATGAATCTTAGCCTCCATAGTCTCTAGAACCCAAATCTTTTGACAGAAATTGGAAACAAACCCTAAAAAAGAGAGATCTCACACTTGAGTGAATACTGTCAATTTCTTCAATAAGTGTTTTTAATCCAATTTTTATTTTTGTTTTAGGTAGATTAAGGTATCCCAAGATTAGCCAAGGTCTTAGATTTTAATTTGGAGTTTATGTAGGATTTTTGAGAATTTTTCTAAGGTAAAAAATGTGTATGTTTAGGTGCCAAAGAAACAATTGAAGAAGAGCTAGGATACAAGACTTTAAGTGGTAGGGAAAAGGTGTTTTCACATCTTAGGTATGTGGAGTAGACTTAAATTTAGTATGTCATGTGATTTGCCATAGAAATATGAATGTTTGGTGTATGGAATTTTAAGTTCATGGTGTTAAGTTTCACATTAAGATAAAATAATGTTTTAGTAATGTTAATGAACTCAAAATAATAAGTCTTTCATGACAAATTGGAAAGGAATCTAAATCTCTGTACATGTATGTGTGTTGGTTGAATGGGATGTACTGTATGGCATGGCATGTCTAAGTAAGCCTATGGTATATTAGGTAGGAAAATGGCATGTAAATGAGGTGTGTAAACCATACTTAAAAATGGATAATGGTATTGACATGGAATTTTGGTGATATAATGGCTTCTTTGAGTATGTATGTTATAATAAGGTAATGACTTCAGAATTTATGTGAACATGTACTATTTGGTGTGAATTATGTCTCTTGAATGAATATGTGAGGAAAGGATGGAAATTGGGGTTGATATGGTTGGTGTTATAAATGGCATGAAATCTAGAATTAACCAAATGAATAGTGACATTTTCGTAAATGGACTAAAGGAATAGTAACTTTGCGACAGTAGGCAAAACATGACATAGAATGAGACTTAGTGACATAATAGACTTAAGAATTAATAAAATTGTGAGTAACAGACTTAAATGGTAAATAAAAAGTAATTTGGTCCATCAGTTAGACACCCACTAGATGGGTTAACTAGTTAACTAGTGAGTTAGTAGCTGCTAGGTAGTTTGGCCCACTTGAGGCCACTATTGTCTATTTGATGTGGCAGTTGCAGCTGCTAAGGTTATGTGATGAACCCTACAAACTCAAGTATTAGGAGGTCCACCTAGGCTGATACCTACTACCCATTTGATGTCTATGGATATTATGAGGTCCCACGGGGCTGATCCCTACTTTCCACTTATGGTGTTTGGTGATGTGATTTAGGGTATTGGGAGGCCTCATAGAGCTGATCCCTACTATCCCATTTGCAGATATTAGGAGGTCTACGGATTGATCCTTGCTATCTACCAGTCTGATATTGGGAGGTCTACGGACTGATCCCTACTATCGAGAGAGGTAGGTGCAACTATTGAGGTCCAAAATGTGGGCAACTGCACAGGATAGTTCCTGCTATCCGGTATCTTAAAGTGTTATCTACCTATTATGGGCCTAAAGTATAATGAATTGAATTGTGAAATAAATATATGGACTTAGACTTAATAAAGAACAGGACATAAGTGAATAGAATAAGTGGCATCTAGGCTGATATGTTGCATGGTGCATATGTGTGCTTGAATTGTGACACACTCTATTTTGTCTATTCTACCACTAAGTTTATACTCAGCGTGTCGGTGTTCTGATGCACAGGCTATAGATTTGGGGTCAATTAGCTTCAGTTAACACCAGTGTAGCTACTTCAGATTCCTCTGGGTATATTTTTGTCCCTCTTTTGGTTTGTTGTAAATAAGCACTCATGTATAGTAATTGTAATATGGGTAATGGGAAGTAAAGTATAAAACTTGAGTGAGTAACATTATGTGTTTGTAAGAACTTAGTCATATATATATATATAATATGCATATTTATATATGTGTGTCTATAGGTCTGAGACCCTATGTGCTGATGTTTGATGATATTTTGGGGGACTAAAAGGGTCTAGGAGTGAGGTTGGATTAGAGATTATTTCAGAAGTGTTTTTCTTGTAGGAATATTTTGGGTTTTTCACCTAGGTAGCTGTTATGTTGCCCTATTTTTTGTGAATATTTAATAGTCATAATCTGGTGTTTTTATATTCTAAAATAGGTAGTAATAAAAGTGTAATCAAATAGAAGCACTAAAAGAATAAGCTAGGTCAAAGTTGATCAAAGTTGTGTAAGTGTTAAATGAAAGGTCCCTGGGGTCCAAGAATGGGTGACCTCACAGGAAGTAGCACTCTTTGCTTGTTTCCTTCAGGAATAGGCAAGGGGTGTTACATTTGGTGGTATTAGAGTGGGTTTAGGCATTCCTAGGCATTCGATACATGAGTGCATAAGTCTAGGGTTTTGTTTTGGGTCAAGCTATACTGCCTGAAGCTGATAATTGTTTTTGTATAGTTATGAGACGATGAGTGAGCAAACCCTACCAGATTGAGGGAAAAGGTGGCCAGTCATGCTCCTACCACCCTACATGGTCCAAAGGTGAGTGCAACCACTCCAGAGCCTAGTGATGCTACTCACTAGCCACCACCTTAGCCACAACCTCAAACTCAAGCTTCCCCAACACTGCTGCTGCAAATAGTGGACTTGCTAAGACATATTGTAGCAACTCTACCACTACCACCATTAGCTCCAGTTCCTATTGTACCTTTTCTACCTCCACTAGCTCCCCCAACATTGTAAAAGACTTTATCTAGAGAGGGTGAAGAAGATAGGAGCAGTGGACCTCTTATGTGCGAGGGAGGATGATGCGGTGAGAGCAGAATACTGGCTAAAGTAGACTACTAGGATTTTAGAGTAGTTAGAGTGCTTTGAGGATGAGTGTCTAAAGTGCTCCACCTCTTTGTTGCAAGAAGAAGCCTTCCATTGGTGGGATACTTTAAGAAAGAGGAAGGTAGTAGCAGACCTTACCTGGGAGTTCTTTTTAGAGGAATTTTGGAAGAGATACATTCCTAAGTCCTATAAGGACAAGAAGAGGCATGAATTCTTTAACTTGAAGTAGGGGAGAAGATCAATCTCAGTGTATGAGAAGGATTTTGCTCACTTAGGCAGGTATGTAGTAGAGTTCATCACTGCAGATGAGGAGAAATATAAGAGGTTTGAGAAGTGCCTTAATGTTGAGATAAAGATACAAATCTCGACTCCAAAGATTAGAGATTTCTCAAAGCTAGTAGCTGCAGCCTATGACATGGAAGAGATGCTACAAGAGAAGAAGGAGCTATTTTAGAGAAAGAGACCTTTTGTTATAAGTCAAACTGGCTCAGCTCCAGGTGGGGGCAAGAGATAAAGGGACTTTCAACCTAGCCAGAAGTTCCAGAGATAGATAGGCCAACAATTTCAAAGGCAAGCTCTATTACAAAGCTCTGGTCAAGGTTTTCTTCTTAGGCCTCAACCACCTCCATCCCAGTAGGCCTTGAGTGCACCAGTATATTTATAGCTAGAAGTATACCTCTAACTTGTAAGACTTGTCAGATGAGGCACTAGGGCTAGTGCTGGTAGTTAGGCGAGGTGAGTGTTTTATATGTGAAGCCTAAGATCATTACCATAGGGATTGCCCTCAGAGACAGACAGAGGCTGTATAGACTTAGGCATCCATTACAGCAACATCCGGTAGACCCCCGAGTTAGTAGAGGCAAGATCAATCGAGCACTAGCCAGAGGGTTAGATCAGAGGCAAGATATCTGTCATGATAGTATGCTATTTATGCCCGAGAGGAAGTCGAAGCTCTAAATGGCATTACTAGTACATTTCTTTTATTTGATGTTCCAGTACTAGCTTTGATAAACCCTGGATCGGCACACTCATACATTTGAACCACAAGCATGAGATAGAGGGCTTGAGCTAGAACCCATAGAGTTAGACATTCTAGTGAGTAACTTGGTAGGCCAGAGTGTGATAGTGAACATAGTTTATAAATATTATCCTCTGATGATACATGATTAGACCTTCCCAACAGATCTGATAGGGCTCCCCTTTCATGAGTTTGATGTCATACTTAGTATGGACTAGCTATCAGAGCATAAAGTGGTAATTGACTATAAAAAGAAAAGGTTGAGTCTAAAGACCATAGATAGGTAAGATGTCACTGTTGTGGGTAAAAGAGACTCCCTGTCTAACATTATTTCAGCTATAATAGCTAGAAGACTCATTCAAAAGGGATGTGATGCATTCTTAGCTTCTATGATAGATACGAGTGTTACGACCCCTAACTTAGTTTAGATACCCATTGCGTCTGATTTTTCTATGGTATTCTTAGATCAGTTACTAGGATTACGTCTACATTGGGAGTTAGACTTTGAGATTAAGACATATCCTAGTTTGAATCCAGTGTCTATTACACCCTATACAATAGCACTAACAGAGTTGAAAGAATTGAAGGTGTAGTTGCAGAAGTTGCTAGTAAAGGCTTTATTAGGCCTAGTGTTTCACCTTGGGGAGCACCTGTGCTATTTGTGAAGAAAAAGGACGGGTCACTTTAGTTGTGTATCGATTATAGGCAATTAAATAAGGTAATAGTTAAGAATAAGCATCCATTACCTAGGATTGTTGATCTCTTTGACTAGTTATAGGGTGCCAGTGTCTTTTCTAAGATAGATTTAAGGTTAGGATATCACTAGTTATGGATCAAGGATGGTGATATTCCTAAGACTACCTTTAGGACTTGCTATAGGCATTATGAATTCCTAGTGATTCCATTTTGGCTCATAAATGCCCCAGCAGCCTTTTATGGATTTCATGAACCAGAATTTTCAAGCCATACTTAGATCAATTTGTGGTTGTGTTTATCGATGATATCTTGGTGTACTCCAGAACCCGAGAGTAACATGTACAATACCTCTAGATTGTGTTGTAGACTTTAAGAGAGAAGTGGTTGTATGCTAAGTTTAGTGAATGTGAGTTTTGGATGGAAAAAGTAGCATTCTTGGGTCATATTGCCTCAGCTGAAGGTATCAAAGTGGACTCGAGCAAAGATAGAGCAATGTTAGAGTGGAATCCTCCTCGAAATGTAATTGAGATTCAAAGTTTCCTAGGATTGGCAGGATACTACCGAAGGTTTGTGAAAGTTTTCTTAATGATTGCAGCTCTATTAACTCGGTTGATAAGGAAAGATGTGAAGTTTGAGTAGGACAACTAGTGTTAGGCTAGTTTTGATAGATTAAGTAGATGTTGATAGAGGCTCCCATTCTTGCTCAACTATAATAGGGAAAATAATTTGTGATATACAGTGATGCTTCACATAATGGACTTGGTCATGTATTGATGCAGGAAGGCCAGGTAGTTGCATATGCCTCTAAGTAGTTTAAGCCTCATAAGAAGAATTATCCTACACACAATTTGGAGTTAGCTATGATTGTGTTTGTATTAAAGGTGTAGAGACATTACTTGTATAGAGATAAGTGTTACATCTACACATACCATAAGAGCCTAAAGTATCTACTCACACAAAGGGAGCTAAACTTGAGACAGCAGCAAAAGATGGAGCTTATCAAGGACTATAATTGCTTGATTAACTATCATCCAGGCAAGGTGAACATAATGGTAGATGCCTTAAGCAGGAAGCTTATTGCTACCCTGAAGCTGATGCATGCCAGAGTGGAATACATAGCAAAAGGTGCAGTTTTGGCTAAAGTGTAGGTTAAAGCTAACTTTAGGTAGCAGGTAAAGGAAGCTTAGTTAAGAGATACCCAGATTGTGCAAATCGTGAGTAAAGTTATAGAGGGAAGGCAATAGGATTTGAGCTAAGTGATAATGGAAGCCTTTTTTGCTAGAATAGGCTATGTGTACCAGATGTGGATGGATTGAGTGTGTAGATTTTAAAGGAAGCTCATAAAGCTCCATATTCCATGCACCCAGGAAGCATGAAGATGTACCTTGGATTGAAACCCCACTATTGGTGGCCAGGAATAAAGCGAGAGATAGCCAAGTATATGGCTCGATGTTTGACATGTTAGTAGGTAAGGGCAAAACACCAGGTTCCTTCTAGATTGCTACATCCAATAGCAATTCTGGAATGGAAATGGGAGAAGATCACCATGGATTTTGTCATGGGATTGCCACTAACCAGGACCAAGTGTGACGCGATATGGGTGATTGTATATAGGGTAACAAAGATAGCCCACTTCATACCAATATGGATTGATTATTCTTTGGAGAAGCTGGCTAGATTATATATTGATGAGATCGTGCGCTTACACAGAGTGCCAGTAGCCATAATCTCAGATTGGGTCCTGAGATTTACTTTCAAGTTTTAGAAGAAGTTACAAGAGGCATTAGGTACTCGATTGACATACAACACAACATTTCATCCTTAGACAGATGGACAATCAAAGAGGGTGATACAAGTGTTAAGAGATATGCTGCATAGCTATGCCATAGAATTTAAGGGTAACTGGGATCAATACTTATCATTGGCTGAGTTTGCATACAATGATAACCATCAGGCCAACTTAAGGATGGCATCATATGAAGCTTTGTATGGTAGAAGGTGTAGGACTTCTCTCTGTTGGAGTGAAGTGGGAGAAAGCAAGGTTATTGGATCTGATTTGACCAGAGATGCTAAGGAGAAAGTCAAGGTCATAAAAGGAGAGATTGAAAGTTTCTTTAGATTGACTGAAGTCGTATGCTGATTTGAAAAAGCGAGACATCGAGTATGAGGTTGGTAATCGAGTGTTTCTAAAAGTGTCACCTTGGAAAAAGATGCTCATATTTGGCAAGAAAGGGAAACTTAGCCCCAAATTCATTAGGCCTTACAAGATCACAGAAAGAGTGGGACCCTTGGCGTATAGGCTTGCATTGCCACCTGAGCTGCAATAAATACATAATGCCTTTCATGTATCGATGTTAAGGCGATACCGATCAGATCTGTCGCATGTGATAGCTACAGAAAAGATACGAGTCCAGCTAGATTTGACATATAAAGAGGAATTGTTGCAGATTCTAGCAAAGGAAGTGAAGTAGCAGAGGAATAAGTCTATTCCTTCGGTGAAGGTGTTATAGATGCACCACAATACAATAAAGGCAATATGGGAAAGGGAGGAACAGACACAGATGTAGTACCATCAACTCTTCACCACAGGTAAATTTGAGGATGAAATTTCTTAAGAGGGGAAGGATTATAGTGCCTGTAAGTCAAGGTTCTATGAATAGTACCTTTTAGGCCTGAGTGATCTTATTTGCAATGCGGTGCATCGCCACGAGGCCAGAAAGGGGTCTATTGGTCATAAAACCTTGATAGACCTAAAAATGGGTAAAATGAATGAATTTAAAATTTTAGCTGAACCAATAGATCATTTCAGGTTAAAAACTAGTGAATGAGGAGATAAAATGAGGTTGTGTTGGGATAGCCCCAGGATGTGCTCAGACAGACTCAAAAATACCATACCCTAAACCTCAAAAATTCCAATGAGTATGATGGAGAAGGACTTTTAATTTTCTGAGCTCATTTGATATTTTTTCAAAATATTTTATTCTAGTGGGTGAATAGTGTCAAAAGGTCAACTATGGAATTTTGACTTGAAATTTTATATGGGACCTAGTGACACTAATCGAGGATTTAGAACTAAAATTAGCATTTTTAGAGGTCCAAAGAATTTTCTATGAATTTCTAAAGCTTAAAAAGGTATAAGGAGAATACGAGCTGTCGGATCACCACATGTCATGATCGGGGCCACCCACCTGCCCCTCTATAAGT
>CANXYI011914561.1:0-16041 GCA_948208565.1 Hura crepitans | reverse complement strand
GAGGTTCAAGGTATGATATTTTTTAGACCATCCAGGCACATTCTCGAAACAGTCTCGGCCCGACCTCATTTTATTTCCGTAAATAGTAGTTTTTAACCTAAATTGAATTATTAGTTATGCTAAAATTTTTAATTCATTCATTTTCCCTATTTTCAGGCCCGTCAAAGTTTTATGACCAATATGCCAGTCATTAGACTTAAAATGACGACCCACACCATGAGGAACATCACTCGAGTCTACCTGATACTGTTCATAAGACTTTGATTGTTGGGCATTACATACACACATACTATATAGGTTATATTTCATCAATTGCATGTTGTGATGTGACTGTTTGAGATGTTTGAGAGGAATTAAGGACTAGAAGGGTCCCAAGTGTTAGGAAATGATTGTGATGATATAAAAGTGCTATTTTCTTTGCAGGTTTTTTTTGTGATGTGTCATACTATAGCTATTATGCTATTGAAATTTTACTAAAGTAAGACAGTCATGATAATATGTATTAATAATATGTAAAAGGATTTTAAGAAGATAATGGACTAAGCAAGATAAGTTGGTCTTCATGTCATCTCTTATTCGGATTAGTAATAGTTTGGGTAGAAGGTGTCATAATGTAGCATCCATCTTTTGAATTCAGCCATAAGGTCGAGGGAGGGGTGTTACAATTAATGGTATCAAAGCCTAGGTTTAGGCGAGCCTTAGACTGTATATAAGTGTAATAGGATTGACATACATATACATTACACCATACTATAGTGCTTGAGGCTGATGTTTATTTCCTTAACATAGATCAAAGATGAATAAGTCAAGGCTATCATTTAATGAGGAAGAGGAAGTACAAAGTCATACTCCAGTGATGGTTAATAAGCCATAAAAGGTAAAAGCCTCAGTTTCTAGCGATGCAACACACTCCGCACCTACCCAGTCAGCATAAGTAGTACCACTATGGATACATCAAATGGTAGGTCTATTGAGGCAAAAAATTGCAATAGCTATGCTACCACCACCACTACTAGTGCCACAACCATTAGTACAACATCAATCACCAACACAAGCACTTCAAAAAACCTACATGGAAAGAGTTAAAAAGATAGGAGCCCTTGACTTTGAAGGAGCATACTTAGATGATGTAGCCAAAGACAAACATTAGTTAGAAAGGATTTTAGAGCAATTGAAGTGTACTTTAGAAGAGTGCCTAATAAGTGCCACCTCACTATTACAGAAAGAGGCATTTCTATGGTGGAAAATGGTGTTAGACCATAAAGCTACAACAACTGTGACCTAGGAGTTTTTCCTACATGAATTTAGAAAAAGATACATCACAACTACTATAAAAAAGAAAAGGCAAGAATTCTTAGATGTGAAATAGAAGGGATGACACATTTTAGAATAAAAGGAGTTTTCTAGGTTAAGAAAGTATGCAAGGGAGATTATACCCACTGAGGAAGATAAATGTAGGAGGTTTGAGAAGGGCCTTAACATGAATATCAGATTGTAGATAGCAATAAACAAGATAGATGACTTTGCCAAGTTAGTCACTGCAACATATGCCATGGAGGATATACTGAAGGAACATAGGGAGAATTTAAAGAAAAAGAGATCTTTCACTACCAACCAGACTAGTTTAGCCCCAGAAGTGGGTAACAGATAGAAAGAGAACCTAATTGCTTTAGCATCAATGAGGATAGTGCAGAGCCAGAGATCTAAGCCCACAGGTAGTCCAGACCAAACTAGCAGAGATCAGCTTCTAGTGCTCTAGTTTTTACTTCCAAAAATGCAATCTCTACTTGTTAAACATGTGGAAAGAGACATAGAGGGGTCTATTAGAGAATTATGCTAGGTGTGTGTTACAGATACAGATCTCTAAGGCATATCCAGAGAGATTACCCAAAGAAACTAGAAGGCTCTATATAGTTTTAGGATTCCTCAATAGCCCCATCCAGAAGTTAAAAAGGATAAAAGGGAGACAAGGCCAGTAGGAGTGAGAGGTCAAGTCAAAAGATTGAAGCCCATGCCCTAGCATGACAATATGCTATTAGGGCATGAGAAGATACTGACCTCCTGTTGTTGTTGTTAGTACATTCTATTTTTTTGATTTACCTATTTTGGCCATAATTGATCCAAGATCTACACATTTGTATATATGCACTACACTTGCATAAGAGAGAGGGTTATAATCAGAACCCCTAGACATAGACATCATAGTTAGTAACCTATTAGGCCATCACATAATTGTTGATAGAAATGTAAGGATTGCATGTTGACTATCGAAGGATAGACCTTTCCCATAAGTCTTATCGAATTGCCTTTTGATGAATTTGATGTCATTCTAGGAATGGAATTCTTATTTAGAGATCATGCCATGGTAGACTATAGATAGAAGAGGCTTACTCTTCAAAACAACATATAGAGATAAAATCATAGAGGTGGGTGAAAGAAAAGACTTTTTGACAAATGTTATTTCTATAGTGATAGCAAAATGTATGATTCAAAAGGGGTGCTAAACATTTTTAGCACATATAGTTAATGTGACAAAGACAGGGCCTAATGTTAGTTAGATACCAATAGTGGCAGAATTCCCTAATGTTTTTCTAGATGAGTTACAAAGACTACCACCTTAGCGTGAACTTGAATTTGCCATTAAGTTGTATTCAGGCATAGCCCCAATTTCAATAACCCTTTATAAAATGGCTCCTACAAAATTAAAGGAATTAAAGGTGTAGTTACAAGAGCTATTAGATAAAAGGTTCATTCGGCCTAATGTTTCCCCATAGGGAGTGCCAGTATTATTTATAAAGAAAAATAGCTCTTTAAGACTTTGTGTTTATTACACAAAGCTGAATAGAGTGACAATCAAGAACAAATACCCACTACCCAGGTGTAAATGCCTCAATTTTAGGTCTAGGACTTTCTTATGTATTCAGACATTGATCAACCCGAATTGAAAAAAAATGGGAATTTATATTGGTAATGAAAGGCTTAGGCCGATAGGCCAAAGCCTAACATTGTTTCCAATAGGGGTGTAAAGGTAAAGGCCATGCAGTATGGACCCATTCACCTTTTTTGGCCTATAATAATCATTAGAGATAGGCTCTTATGCAATGGCATAAGCCCTTTAGGAAGTAACTCTACATGGACCTATTTTAAATAGGGTCTACATAAACATACTCCACCTAGGTCCGTACTAGCCCAATCAACTCTACCAAGCCTAAGGCCCATAGTCCATATAGACTTATTTTAGATATGGTCCATACGAACTAACTTAAACCTAGCCCAAAGCCCATAGTCTGGCAAGAAAGCATACAACCTAGGTCCATATGGACTAAGCCATACAAGTCCGTATGGACTTGCCGATGTAAGATCTTTCAGAAGCAGGATCTTCTTATTTAGAATATGAATCCTAATCCTATTAGGATTCTACTTCCTTTAGATGGGAAACTCTTAAAACTAAGCCTATAAATACCCTTTTTGGGCATGAAGAAAAGAGGAGGCTAAGAATGAAACTCATAATAGCTAATAAACACATTCGTGAGTCCAAAAGAGGACTTTAAAAAGGAATCACTCTACTAGTCCTATTAGCCTCACCTAAAATAATTCTTTCTATACTTTTATGACTTTGTGCTATTGCTTGAAGAGATTATTTACCAGGTAATATCTAAGGTCTCTTTTATATATATTGATATTATTTCCATACACCTATGATCTCCAAGGATTGATCACAACTGAGGTAATTCTATGTAATCCCTAATTTAATCATAGGAGTGGGTCATGATTTTTAGTTGTTTCATAGTGTACAATTAACTACCATTACATCATATTCATTCTATTATCTTTGTCTTAATTGTATGGACTTATTTGTAAATATGATGAAGTTAGTACAAACTTACTTTCTTGACATGTATATGATATATTATCCACATAGACTTATGTTTAGTAATAGTGTTTTATTTGTCTTATATATCGTGCTTTATTATATCTTGTTTACCATGGTGATGTTATTCTATAATGTTAGCATGTTGTATAATTATCTTGTTCTCTAAAATGCTTGTTGTTAATATATCAAAATTATTGTATAGTCTGCATGGATTCCCTCTCATGAAAAATGTAGTATGTAAGTAACCTTTCTCACTAGAGTGGAGGTTTAGCTAGACATAATATCCCTTATAAGCAGTAGTCTGCACAGACACTAGCTAGAGCTACATAGAGTCTATACGAACTTATTGAGGTATAGACGAGACCATTTAAGTGCTTTACTTTATTTCCTTTGGTTTTGTACTTGTTATATCTTTTAATTTATTTTGGGTTGTAATAATTAGTTCAACAACTTGCTTTACATGTCAATTACCTAACTTTCACATCAAATGATTTTTTACATAATTAATCGGTGTTTTAATAATAAAATAGGTTTGAGTTTTCCTAATCAAAAGTCATAATAAAAATGTATTTTAAAAAGGCTAATCTCCTAGAGATGGGAGTTGGGCAATTACCACTAATTCCTATGAAATTTTGGGTAATTGTCAAATCACATCACAACTAATTAATAACTCAATTTTTAGATATACAACATACCTTGTTGTATGCTTTAAATACTACAATTTATTCTTATACATGCGAAGGTGACACAAATACTTTAAATATAAAGCATGCTTGCTTGAAAAGGGATTGATAAACATTACAATATAAAATGGAAGGCATATTATTGGGGCATATCTATAGTGGCAACTCCACTAGGGATTAAGAATCTCAATTTAAAAGTGCCTAAATAATATGCTATCTAATATTCTAATTTTTATCAATCCTCTGAAAACTGTGTCCCTTTTACTCTAGATAGTGTTATTAACCATGACTCCATTTTTCATTCAAGAATGGAGAAGTGCTAGCATATCCATCACTCACAAGCCTTGTGCCTTCGGGTATATGAAAAGGTGAACTAATCGATCATTATTATCTGTGATTGGAAAGACCTATTAGGAGGGACCTCTACTTGTGAGAGCTAATAAGCCTTTTTTTACCAAACCATAAGGCTATATAGTCAAGCTTAAAAACTTTCCCTAGGTTGTATAACCCTAAGTGATTGTGATTGCATTATAAGTGCTGTATAGACCAATTATGTTTGACCTTATTTAAAGTGGGGGCAAGCCCATTATGCCTTTTATCTAGAATGGGCATAACCTAATTTCACCTCAAACAAGACTTAAATGTTATAAGCTAATATCTTTGCATGCGTCTTAAATATGAGAGCTCAATAAGCCTAATTAAGCCCATATTCAAACCTATGCATCCCTCGATGATGCTTAGGTAAGCTCACCTAGGCAAAATGACTAAGACCATGTGTGTTGGAGTAATAAGGTTGGAAGGCTTCTTGCTTGTGTTTGTCCTTGTACATCTAACATGTATCCTTTTTTTATACACATGCATAATATTATACTTGCTACATAACATAAACTTTACATCTTTCTCATTATATCCTTTCTATGTACTAAGTGTATATCATGCTTTAATGCACATACATAACACTATGACTACTACATAACTTAAACTTTGTATACCATATGTACCTTGTAAACTTTTACATTTTTATCTTAATACTCATTCATTAAGTACATGACACGTTAACCATGCATCAAAGGTTGTTATCTTGTAAAGGATCATTAACCTCTTATTTGTACATCACATTCATACATGTATCCACACATTTACACCATTCATGCATAAGGCACATATTACATATCATATATCATCTTAGATAATTCATGCATCATCACTAACCCTCTATTTTGCAGCCACTATTGATCCATCTATAACCCATCAAAGAGAATGATCATATCCAGAGATGAACTAGTGATGAAGACTATACTAAATAAGGTCCTTCAAGATATAGAGAATAGGATGATGGCTACCATAACCAATACACTACTAAGCATGAATGCCCAGCAAGATAAAGGTCAAACTTTTGTTGCTCACAATAGCAAGAAAGGTATGGCTGATGACTAGCTTTCTAATGAAGAAATACCCTTGTTAAGCCTAGCTACAGTAAAGTTCTACCACCCAAATATGATAAAGAGGATCATATTAAAGAACTAATGAAATGCTAGAAGCCATAAGTCACCTAGTGACCGAGGGCAAAGAAATTAACTTTAAAGATATCAGCCTGAAGTTTGATTATGCCATGCCCTACAAATTCAAGATTCCAAATTTAAGTAATTTTGATGGCACTTCTAACCCAAGGACTCACTTAAAGTAGTATGCAGTAGCCATGAGGTCGACTAATTTGTCAGAAGCACAAATTGTGAGCTTGTTTAGTATGTCTTTAACTAGGCAAGCCCTAGATTGGTACCATAGATTGGAAAAGAAGATCAAAGTAAATTAGGAAGAGCTAGCTCATGCATTCAACAAGCAATACTCAAACAATGTAACCATGGAAGTAACCCTCAAAGACTTACAATTGGTGTGCCAAAAACCTAACAAAACCTTTTTTGAATATTTGGAATGATAGAGGGATAAGGTGCTCAAAAATGAGAAATAACCTGGATGATATCGACCAAATCAAGATGTTCATCAAGAATGTTAATAGCTACATGAATGTTGGGCTCTCTGTTAAAGGTATTACCATATGGGAATGGCTTAAGGACATAGCCATCAATCTCAAACTAGCACTCCAAAATAGAGGATTCAAGAAGAATGGGAAACTTGCCCATTAAAATGATAATTCAAGTTAAGCCATTAATGTCAACATGGTTAAACCTCGCCAATTCTCTAAATTGGGTAAAACCCTATCTTGGTGCTTGAGTAAACTTACAAAAGAAGGAAAACGACAACCACTAATGCCCAAGCCGAGGAGTGATCATCCTCCATCTAGTCATAGACACAATCTATATTGTGCTTACCATCAAGTTACAGGTCATCTCATAGACAAGTGCACCACTCTCTATCATGCTATTTAAGATCTCATTAAGGCCACATAGAATCTTAATCCAAAAGCTTAAAAGCTCCCCTTCTCTTTTCTATTAGTTTAATCATGAGCTTTTATAATCTTTTTAAATACTTTTCATTCAATAAAATAAAATAATGAATTTATTTTTAGTCGTTTGTATAAATACTTTGACTTTAATCTAGAAAGGGGAAAAGATTAGATCATGTCAACATTCAAAGCTCACTCTTGAAAGATGGATTAATGACTAATAAGCATCACTAGGAATCATGCATTGTCAAAAATCATACATTGACATCATAAAAGTCATAACATGCACACGCATGCATCATAAATACATCTACTAGACATTATAACTTCATGCTTCCATGTATATTACTTAGGAACAATATACAAACCTCACTATGCATTCATATTTGGTAGGCACATATCATCTATCATGTAGACTCTAGTATAAGTGTAACATGCATCCACCATATATCCACATTATGTCTAGGCACATCATGTACATTTCACATGTATCACTAACATTCAATCTTCCAATCATCCATGTAATTTAAGCATAGCATAGCATTATTAATGCCTAAAGCACGTATCATATCATATTAACAAATATATCATGCTAACTAAGAGGATTATCCTTCACTCAAGCTCTTCAAAGGAACAGACTTAACTCCTCTGCTTCCTTCAACACTTTTCACAACAAAAATGGCAACCAAACCTAAAACCAAAGGCGAGAGTCAATTTGTTACTCGAGGCATGTTTAACAAAGTGATGGCAAAAGTAGAATGAAAAATGATAGCACTCATAGAAGAAAAGATGCAAGAGAAGTTTAAAGTCCAACAAAAAGGCGCTCTGAAGAATTTGACGAGCATGAATTTGACCATAGGGGTAAGCAATGACCAATCAACTAGGCCAAGGAAGATTTCCTATAGACTTCCCTATCTAAATAAGTCTTTGTTGATGATGCTCAAGGAATTAAAAGAAGAGAACCTTCTCTAACCCTTAATACATGAACACCATTCCTTACCACTTCTACCTAACCATCGCTATGACCTATATTGTGCTTATCATCAAAAGACTAGTCACCTAACTGACAATTGCAAAGCCCTTTATTAAGCCATCCAAGATCTCATAGACCATGGCATAATACCCTACCCTAAAGATCACTCATTACTAGACTTAAACAATATTCCTCAAATCTCTAAAAAATAAGGTTCTCTCTTTCTGACATTCAATTTGTCACCTTATGGACCAACTCTTAACAAACTACAAGATCCCGCCAATCAAGGATATAAAAAGATCAAATGAAGATATGAAGACTGTCTTTTTTTTCTTTTATAGTTGTTTTCTTGCTTTTATGTTGGAATAATTAAGCTTTAATAAAACATCATTGTGAGCATCTTTGTGTACCACAATCATTGCATAACATGATGCTCTTGAAATTGAGTTGAGAGAATTAAAAAAAAGAAAAAGAAATAAACATAATCAGCTTAATCCACATATGTTACATGATGGCTTGCCACCGCTAAACACAATTTTAAAGCTCAAAACTTAATCTTTCCTTGTAAAGCATAAGAAATATCCCTAAATGTGAGATGAGAGAAAGAATAAGCTGGGGGTAACCACACTCAAAAGAATGCCTTTTGTCCGAGTCCTAAAAGAAGTTCAAATTTAATAGGCTCCAAACCTAAATCATCAAATTCGTTATGTATCATTATTTTTAAAGCCTAAAAGTTTATGGCAATCACACTAAAAAGCCGAACCTTTTTTCAGTTCTTGTCCACATAAAAATCAAAAAGTTAAAAGGTGTTAAACACTAAAAGCCTAAAATAGTAGATAGATTTACCTTAAGCCTTAGACAATTAAGCATTCCCTCTTCAACTATGGCTGCCTTCATTTAAAAACAAATGAGTTTTCTAGTTCCCACTAGGCCAATCAACCAAGAGCATAAACCTAGGAAAAAGTTAAGGAAATTCAAGAGAAAATATTTAGTCAGAAAATCTTAACAACTGACTAATATTAGGGATATCATTAACATAGTACACAAAAAGGTCAAAAGAATGACAATCGAATCACAAAAATTCCAAATGCTAAGGGGTATAAAGCTAGCACTCGCAATGAAGTACTTATGAAAAGCTTCATTTCCTATGGCAAGAGCTTTAAAACATACTAAGCCATCTTAAAAGGTGTATGTCTAAACTCAATTGATCAAACAATTATATCCTAAACCTTAACCAAATGTGGATAAGCTAAAATAAAAAAATATATAAAAATGAATCAAAAGAATAAAGAAGCTCACTAAGTTAAAGACTCACAAAGGGTAGCCTAGCCAAAAATTAGAGCATACCTCACTAGATTGAAAACCTGCAAAGGGCAGTCTAGGCAAAAATTAGAGGTTAAGAGAAAATATTTAGTTGGAAATCTTCAGACCGACTAAGAACAAAAGTACCATGCTATGCAATCACATGTATTTGCATGCTCATAAATCATCATCATTCACTCTTCAACCACACATGCTTAAATGCCCTCTATGGAAAATTGACATTTCACCCAAGCCTTAGCCTCACCATTGTTCACCTTAACTTAACTTGTAATGCCTTTATCCTGAGGCTTCATGAATAGTGCCACTAAATTCGAGAACTGTAATTAGGGTGTAGGGTCACTTACACATAAATTGAGGTAGTGACACTGGTCATGAAACTTTGAGGGGCCTTAATTTGATAAAAAGGCAAAATTTAAAAATTTAGTAAAATCAATAATTTATTTAAAACCATAGCCTACCTCTCTATGTAATAAAAATCTTTCGAGCCGAGAATGAGCTAGGATGTGCCTAGACGGACCCAAAAATATCGAACCTTAAAGCTCAAAAATTCCACTGAGTCCATTAGTGAAAGAATTTTTTAATTTTGAGGTCATTTGCAAATTTTTATAATTTTTGAGGTTGGCACACAAATTGAGATAGTCTGAAAACTATCCTATTGATGGAATTTGGCTACAAAAATTTATGAGCATGTAGAGGGGATTAAATTATATATTTTAAAATAAACGATGTAATTTTTTGAGATTCGTGTGAATTTTGGTAAATTTCCAAATTTACCAAAAAATTGAGCCATTTTGGGATGGATCGGGTGGCTGTGGGACCTACCCACACATGGACAACTGGCCTAAGGGCCATGTCAAGTGTACATGGTGGTTGCCAAGTGGAAAATTTCACTAAATAAAAGGAAGAATTTCTTCTCCCTCACCCTATTGGAATCAACGCCACCTTCAGCCTTCTTCCCCATTTTCACCATCTTCTCTATACCATTTTTGGAAATTCTGCTCACTTAAATTCAATTTGTTGTGTTAGTTAGCTAAAAGAAGAAGAATCACAAAAAAATAAGCCTCTAAGAATAAATTAAAAATCCCCAAAGTTTGGTGGTTAAAGGCCATTCCAGCAAGCACCTAAGGTGAGCTCTTTTATGTTTCCTTATGTTTTCTCTTGAATTTGCTTGCTAGAATTAGGTGTGTAAGATGCCTAACATCTGTGGGGATGTTTTTTAATGGCTTTGTGGTGAATTGAAGCAAAAAATAAGCTTAAAGAAGAGAGGAGAAGTGGACTATGGCAGGCTTGAAGTGTGGATTTAAGGGGCTTAAAGTGTGGAATCCTTCTTTCTTGAGTTTATGGTAAGTGAATTCAAACATTCACTTCATGCCCTTTAATTTTAGTAGATTCCCCTTTGGTTTAGCCATGTTTTAAGTATATGAATATGCTTAGATAGGTAGTTTCCTTGAAGAATTGTAGTATGTGAGTTAATGGAATGTGGATTGTATGAAAAGAAGTAATGTTGATTTCAAACTCTTAGTAGCTGAGAGGTGTGCAAAGAGGTAAAGGCATGTTTATGGTGCTTGATATGTGTATGATGTTTAGTGTGTGCTTATGATGGTTTTAGTGTTGGTATGTAATGGAAATTTCATGTGAATTAATGGGAAAATGCATGTTGGGCATGAGGTGAGTGAGTGATTGAGAGCTTGTCTTAAGCTTGTGTATGTGTGTGGCTTGATGTAGTGCTCCTATGTAGTGTTTTATGTTGAAACTATGTGTACATTAGACCTATTATGCATGAATTAATGTTATGGCATGTAATGAGGTGGGTTAATGGATGGAAGCAAAGGAACTTAGTGGTGGTCGAGACATGTGCCATAGGTAAGTCACCTAAATTGGCATTGTAATGTGCAAGTATATGTATGTTTGTGTTTAAGGTATTAATGCAAGGGTGAATGTGTGGTAACTATCATTGAAATGCTTAAACAAGGCTAGAGAGTGGTTAAACCTGAGAGCTACACTAGTGTAACTAGGTAAGGAAGTGAGGGAACATGTATGTAGTGAGTATGCCTAAAGAAAACTACTTGTGTGAGCTATGTTACTTAAACTATTTTGGCATGATCTTAGTTAATGTATACCCTAAAATGGCATGTAATGTAATCAAGAAATGGCATGAATAATGAACTTAAGGTTGGGTAGCAATAATGTATGAAAAATGGCTTGTATTTGCCTTTAAGGTCTATGGTTTGTAAATGAACAATACACCTAAATTATGTGTCTAAAATGGCTATTGTGGTGTGGAAAATTGTAATGTCATGTATGCCTATATTTTTAGCCTTTTGAGTGGCCTAAGTATGGTTGGCTTTAGACTTATGAGTGCATGAAATAAATAGTGAAAACTACACTAAAAATAAGGTGAAATAAACCTAGGAAGCCTAGTGAAAGCTTGCCGTAATAACCTGTATCTGTCCTAAAATGACCATTACCTAAACCAATAATATCACTGGACAGTAAATGACATATAATTGTGAAATATTTATGGAATAAAGTCTAGCATAATATACTATAATTATGGGCAACTACACTCCTAAAAATATACTTCTGATAATTCACTTGATACAACCTACTTATAGCCATACCAGACCGAGCTAAATTTCAAAGGTGCCATAAAATTTATAACTATCTATCTTTGAGTTAATAATATTATAAAAGGTTAATTAGTAAAGAAATGGGCATAAATTGAGGTTAAATATCCTATTAGTTAAACACCCACTAGATGGGTTAACCAGTCAACTTAAGGTTTTTGCAGCTACTATATTGTCTGATTTTCAGGCAAGACTGATACAGCAGCCTAGGTCCATTTTACACCACTGTACTAGTCAAATAGTTAGATCAAACTATGACATTCACTTGTTTTTACTAGTGTGGTGGCGTAAGTCCTAGAGGGCCACTACACCAGTTGAATAAATAGACTAGTCTGCTATACAAACTAGTTTGTGACATCTTTAATCTTCAATAGGGCTAGTACAGTGGCTAAGGTCCTAGAGGACCACTGTACTAGCTAGTTAAATAGGCCAATCTGCTAGGCAGACCACATCTTATCATTTGCACCCAAGGTGCTATGACGTATTTTTAGGTCGGTGCAGTGGTTGGGGTCTAGTACATAGATCACTGCACTATTTTACTCCCTCTAGATCCAGTGTCTATCAATATTGTCTCTTTAAATAGGCTAGCTAAATTGAATTAAATAAACAAAATTTAACTTATCAGTGGCATTGAAATATAATATAGGGGCATTTTGGTAATTTCACTTGGATAATAATTATTGGCTTAATTATTAAGGATTATGCATGTAATTAGTAATAATGATCTTAAAACTATAATTTACATAATTTAAAAAGATTAGTTGGATAATTTACAGACAGAACCACCCCTAGGGATAAACTGGTAATTTATGCATGTTAGTAATCTAGGTTGTACCTAGATATTAGAACAAGATAAGAATATGAGTACATATACATAGATAAACTACTTGACATGTTTTAAATGCTTGAATTCACCATTGAGTATATTATATACTCAGTGTACCTATTTGGTGCATAAGTAACAAGAACAATGATGTAACCTCATAAAACATGTAACGAAGTTCAGAGGTTATCAAAAAAAGGTTGATAATGTACATTTGTATAGTTTTTACACTCTATGTACTTAGGTGGGAAATGGGTGTGATGTATATATGGGACATAGTATGTAATTGTATAAACTCAAGTTATGCTATAATTAATCAGCTATTGATTTCCTTTTGTGTATGCATGGCTTATAATGACATTTTTGAGTCTAAGGCTCCATGTTGTGTTTTTCTTAATTGTAGCCTAAGGGCTATGTTGCTGTTTGCTAAATGATGATGATAAGTTGATATCTGAGGGACTAGAAGGGTTCAAAAGATGTGAGACTCTATTATAGAAGTGTTTTACAGGTTAAAAAATTTTAGGATAGTGACTCGGGCAACCGGTATGCTATCATATTTTTAGGAAAAATCTATTTGTCTTAGAATTCCCCTGTATGGGTCTAAACATGTTGATGTGAACCTAAATAGGTTGTAGGAATGGATAGAACTAAATTTAGAGTTAGATAGGATTATATAGTACAAACTAAGTAAGAATTAAATGAATGAACTTGCAAGAAATCTAAGGATGGGTGACCTGGCAGGAAGTGTACCACATATTGGGTTTCTTTGGGAATTTAGTAGGGGGTTTTACATAACTTCCTTTTCAACATCTTCCTTAGCCTTTTCATCACCATAACTTAACCTCTTTCTTCAAGAGACATCTTATTCTTATTAGCCTAACCTAGCCTATAACTTCACAACTTCACTCTTTTCTCGAACCCAACCTTTTCCTATGATAAGTCCAAGAGGAGAATGATCCCAATAACAAAATAGGTATTGATTCATGCATTTAGAAACATTATCACACATACATCACAAATAATAGGTTTACTCACTCACTAATTTACACAATCATTTTAGGAAAATGTACCTATTATGCTTGTTCATACATTTGCCTTCATACATATATCAGCTTTCACCATTTATTCATCATAGCAAAAAAAAAAATGTACCATCATTCAACATGTATTTGCCTTTACCATTGTAAGAGAAGATGCATCCATTGTTCAACATATATTAGCTTTCACCATTCATTCATCATAGCAAAAAAAAATATGTACCATCATTCAACATGTATCTGCCTTCACCATTATATGAGAAGATGCATCCATTGTTCAACATGTATCTTCCTTCACCATTGTAAAAGAAGATGCATCCATTGTTTAAAATGTATTTGCCTTTACCATTATAAGAAAAGATGTATCCATTGTTCAACATACATCAGCTTTCACTATTCATTCATCATAGCAAAAAAAAAGTACCATCATTTAATATTTATCCACTTTCACCAATCATACATCATAAGCAATGATTTATTCATATTCATATCTTAGATGCATTTACCAATCACTCAGATTCCTTATGCATTTAGGAGAAAACAAGTAAAACACATACATCACTACATTACCCGAAAATCCCGACTCTCTTGTATAATACTTCCCGAGGTGAATAGTATTTCTCAAAACTTGAGTCACACTAAATGTACTGATGGTTAATATTAATTATGAGAGAATTTTGGGAAAAGTTTGAAGCCAATCTGAAGTCATTTGGATGGTTAAAAATAATAAATAAAATTTTACGGTAGTGTTTTATGAACAGTGTCGCAGGCAAAGCTAAATCATAAATAAAATAAAAGGTTGTTCAAAATAATCTAAAAATGTTACGACTTGATACTCAAATATTTCAAATAGTCCATTGGCTTTGGAATTAAAATTTTCTAAGATCAGGAAGTATTTTTACTGAATTTTCAAGACATAAAATGCATTAATTTTTTGAGTTTTTATCATAATTTAGGCTCGAGATTTTGAGAGGATTTATGGCTTAGATTTATGGAATTTTAGGAATAGAAATGGGGGAAAACTCATATTCATATTGGTGATAATAATTTTTTAAAGGAAGGAAAAATTATTTATGGAAAAGTAAAAAAGGGAAATTCTAATTTCCTTCCCTACACACCAAAACACCACCATCTACCCCTTTTCCCTTTAAAAAACCATCCACCTCCCTCTCTCCATCTCTTTCTTGATTTCTACCTCCACAAAGCCACTATAACACTCCCTACTTGATTCTCAAAGAATCCTAATAAGCAGCACACTTTTCGTCAGGTCACCGATGCTAAAATTTCTCCTAAGGTTATTCATTTAACTTCTACCAATTTCACACCAGATCCTTCTAACGGACTCCAAAATCACTCTAGTTAGATCTTGTAATCTCTTTAGGTTAGAATCACTCTTACTTAGTCATTATAGAGGAAATCTAATCACACTCAGCTGTCACCTAAAAATTCGGTAGAATAACAGCTGCTCGAGTCCTAACCCTAATTTTCATTAAGTTTGTTTAACACTTCTATAAGCAATTTACAAGACTTGGACCCATCTGGTCCCCTATTCTCAGCCTATCATCATTATCTAACACACATCAAGCTCAAGCCTCAAGCTATAGATATAACATGCATAATATAGAGCCTCAAGCTCACATCAATATCACATATTACATATGATCATACATTCACCAAAAGGACATATATAGATTCTTTATTTACATCAGCAGATTATAATTACTTAATTTACATTACATGTCCATAACTTATATACAAGTTCTACCCATTTCCCACCTAAGTATATAGATATCTAGTTATATAAGAATTACATCCAAAGTTTTCACTTGTATCCTCTAAACCACTATCATCAAGCTTTACGAGGCAAGTCCCGTTATCGTGTACCTATACACCAAAATCGGTACGCTAGTATATAAGATACTCAATGGTGAATTTAAAGCAATTTAATCATGGTATTTATATCATTAATTAACTTATATCATTTAAGAATGATTTTACTTCATTATGTAACTTAATTATTCACTTGGTTGCCAAATTACTAAAATACCCCTAAGGAATTTCTAAGGTATAATATAGTACTTTTGACTCAGATAAATCATTTAGAGTGAGGACTATCACTTTTAACATTCATACTTTGTAAGAATCACTTAATATGTCTTAGAAGTGAAAATTTACTAAAATACCCTTTTACTGTATTTTTATTACTTTTTCTAAAAGTCATTCACATCTGCTTGACTTTATCTCCCTAAGGTACTTATGTGTCCTGAAGTAGACTTCTTGACTCATATATATATATA
>CANXYI011914462.1:0-10135 GCA_948208565.1 Hura crepitans | reverse complement strand
ATCCTGTTCATCATTATATCATTCATTTTCATGCATTAACAATCACCGTTTACACATATTTACCATTGACACAATTAGGCCATTCAAGGTTCTTATCATCCACATTCAATTGCCACCATTTTTATCACATACTCATCACTTACGTACACATATACACAAAATACCTCAATTATACCAATCAAATACACATATTTACAGAACACTTTAATTTTTCCATATATGATTTCATGCAAAGTTTCATACAAAATGACTAATGTATCTAATTCATTCATATCCACATACCTTTATGTGATAATTCACCACCTCTTAATGATCTTTCTAGCCTTGTTTCCCTATTTCGTTATCTTTTCATACATACACATTTCTTAAATTTAGAAAATTCCTAAAAAAATTCATATTAACTCAAATTTCATTTCTAATTGCACCTATAGTCTTACAATCATCCCTAGTTTACATAACTAAAATAAAAAAAAATGAGATTTCTCAACTTACACTTGAAAGTGTCACTATTCACCATATGAGAAATTCTCTTTTTCTAAGTCTCCTTTTGATGTAATTCCACTTTTATGGAGTTATTTGGGTCATAAAGGGAATTTTAGAGGGGTTACTTGCTTAATTTGGTGGAGAAATGTATGATTTAGAGAGGGAGGAAATTGAAAAACGTGATGGACATAAAAATAGGAAATGGCATCAACAATTAGAGTAAAAATGAAGACGATGAGCTCATTTAGTGCATTTTACGCTTGGATGCATAAGATTTAAGCTTTTTTTAAGTGGTCTTTCAGCCCATTCACTATATTCTCGATTTATATACTCTATTTCTTTTTGATTTTTTTGTCAAAGTTTAGAAAGTCATTGTTACTTTTCTAGGCCTCTAAAAATAATGTTCTTAGTGTCAAAATTCATCATTTAATACCATTAAAGGACTTGTAACTTTTCAGGTTAAAATCCTATAATTTGCCTAGGTCACTATTCACTCGTGAAATCTAAAAATTTCAAACAAATAGTAAAATTCTTTCTTTAATAGACACATTGGAATTTTTTACCTTTAGGGTGTTCTACTTATGGGTCTATTTAGGCATATCCCAAACCAATCCTAGCACAAGCCCATTTTAGGTCACTATTTTCTTGTTTACTGCCTATTACTATTTATTGGTTCTACTAAATCTTTTAATTATTTTGATTTTCATCATTTTCTAGCTTATTAAAGTTTTATGAGCAGTACTTACCCTTTTTAACCATTGTGTAGTGTCCTGACATTCTAAAAATACTATTCATGGCTCAAAAAGTACTTCTTATGAAATGGTGTTTCACGAGTGTTACAAAATGGCAGTAGTGTTAGAGTTTCTAGATGTGTGCCCAGATAAGCTACCAAGGTTGCCACCAAAATGAGAACTTGACTTTGAAATTGAAGCATATCATGGTATGACCCATATGTCTATTACTCTATACCGAATGGCACCTATTGAATTAAAAGAGTGAAAGGTGTAGTTGCAGGAATTATTAGATAAAAGCATTGAATGGCCAAGTACTTCACTATGGGGAGCACTAATACTTTTTGTGAAGAAGAAAGATAGGTCACTCTAAATGTGCATAAATTATAAATAGTTGAATAAGGTGACAATTAAGAACAAATACTAATTGCAATGAATTAATGAACTTTTTTATCAATTCAAAGGTGTAGTATATTCTAAAAAATTGGTCTCAGGTTAGGGTATTATCAATTGAGAATTAAAGAAGCTGATATTATGAAGATTACCTTTCGTACTGGATATTGGCATTATAAGTTCCTTGTGATGCCTTTTGGGCTCACTAATTCCCCTACAACTTTCATGAACCTCATGAATGGGCTCTTTAAGCCATACTTAGACTAGTTTATCATAGTCTTTATTAATGACATTCTAGTATATTCTAAGACTAAGCAAGACCATGAGTAGCATTTGAGGCTAGTGTTATAGACATTGAAGGATAAGCAGTTGTATGCCAAGCTAAAGCTAAGTAAATGCAAGTTTTGATCTCAACAGAAGGTATCAGGGTCAACTCGAGCATATTTAAGGTAGTATTATAATGGAAACCTCCTAGTAGTGTGACTAAAATTGGAAGCTTCCATAGATTGGCTAGTTATTTCAGATGATTTATGAAAGGTTTCTCCATGATTATAAGCTTGATGACTCGATTATTATGAAACAATGTAAAATTTATATGGGATGATAAATGTCAAGCAAGCTCTAACCTATTGAAAGGAATGCTAATTGAAGCTCTTATCTTTACTTTACCAGAGCAAGAAAAAGACTTTGTTATTTATAGTGATGCACCACTGTAATGTTTATCAGTCCCGAATCAAGCAAAGATGCAATATATTTAAGCATATATACCACCTTCGAATGTATAAAAAGTAAATTATGGTATTTAAAGAATTTAATAAGTATATTGTACATCTAAAAAGTAGGCCATTTATTAGTTGTTATTTGACCTAACAATTACTCATAATTCTATAAGAATTGGTGGTAATTACCCAACTCCCATCTCTAGAAGATTGGCCTTTATTAAGATACATTTTTATATGACTTTTGATTTGGAAAACTAAAATTTGTTTTATTATGAAAATACCAATTAATTATGTAGAAAATAATTTGGCATGAAAGTTAAGCAATTGGCTTGTAAAACAAGTTGTTCAACTAATTAATATAACCTAAAATAAATCAGAAGATATAATAAGAACAAAACTAAAGAGAATAAAGTAAAGCACTTAAATGGTCCCGTCTATATGTCAATAAGTCCATGTGAACTCTATGTAGCTTTGGCTAGTATCCGTGTGGACTACTACTTATAAGGAATTTTATGTCCGTCTGAACCTCTACTCCAATGAGAAAAGTTACTTATATACAACTCAAAAGAAGAGGCTTAATAATACTAGACAAAGGATTCATACAAACTCATAAAGAAGATAAGAAATACAAATGCATGTGAAACTAAAATTCAAAGTAGATGTTTGTGTGGACTGCATTCCTTATGAAAGGGAGTCCGTGTGGACTTGAAGGTAGAATATGCTAGAATGAGACAAGATCATCCATACAGACTACATTCCTCATGAGAGGAAGTCCGTACAAACTATAAATTAATTTTTATATATTAACAACATGCATTTTAGAGAATGAGGTAATTATGCAACATGCTAACATCATATGAGTAACATCAACAAGGTAAGTAAGTATATTAAAGCATGATTTATAAGACAAATAAGACATTGTTATTGAGCATAAGTTCATGCAGACTACATATCATACATATATTAAGGAAAGAACTTTGTACAGATGTCAACATGCTTATAGATAAGTCCATGCAATTAAGACAAAGAGAACATAATGGATATGACGTAATGGCAATTAATTGTACACTATGAAATAACTTAAAATCATGATCGACTCTTATGATCAAAGTGGGGATTACATAGAATCACCTCACTTATGATCAATCCTTAGAGATTATAGGTCTACAAAAACAATATCAACATATTTGGAAGAGACCTCAGATATTACCTTGTGAATAAACTCTTCAAGGAATAGAACAAAGGTGTAAAAGTATAGAAAAAATTGTTTTAGGTAAGGCTAATAGGACTAGTATATCATGACCTAATTAAAGTCCTTTGCTGGACACATAGATGGGTTTCTTAGCTACTATGAATTTGATTCTCACCTTTTCCCTTTCTTCATAACCAAAAAGTGTATTTATAGGCTTAGGTTTAAAAATATTCTATCCAAAGGAAGTAAAATCCTAATCGAATTAGGAATTATAGTCTATATCCAAAAATTCCCTTCTGTAAGATTTTACATCGACAAGTTTATGCAGACTTGTATGTCTTAGTCTGTGCAGACCTCGATGGTATGCTTTCTTAAAAGTCTATAGGCTTTGCTCTAGGTTTGAGTAGTCTGTATGGATATGAACTTGAACTTCTCTAAGTGGACCATAGGCTTTGGGCTTGGTGGAGCTAATTGGCCAAGTATGGACTTTAGTGTAGTATGTCCATAAGGACCCTATTGAAAATAGGTACATACAAACTTACATCGTATAGGGCTTATGCCATTGCTTAAGAGCCTATCTCTGGTGATCATCTTAGGATAAAAAAGGTGAATGGGTCCATACCTCAGGGACTTCACCCTCACACCCCTATTAGAATCAATGTCGGGATAGGCCCAAGCCCTCTACTACTGACATAAATTCCAATTTTTTTGCAATTCAGGTCAAGTCAAAGTCATAATAAATGAAAAAGTCCTAAACCCAAAATTAAGGCTTCTATAATCACATAATAGCTTGGATGTGTATTGTCACAAGATGGGAAAGAGGTACATGTGCCTCGAGGCAACTAAAGCCACATGAACGAAATTATCTGACACATGACTAGGAACTTGCTTCTATCATTTTTGCAATAAAAGTGTGTGACCACTATTTTTATAGTGAGAGATGTTATATCTACACCAATAAAAAAAGCATAAAATACCTCTGCACAAAGAAAGAGCTAAATTTGAGACAGCGAAGATGGATGGAACTAAAAAAAGATTATGATTGTTTAATTGGCTATGATATGAGAATGGCTAATGTAGTAGCTGATACTTGGAGTTGAAAATTGATAGCTACTATGGAGTCCCTAAATGTTAGGGTCGAATAAACTAAGTATAATGCAAATTTAGTGGAATTATAGGTAAAACCTGATTTAATGCAATAGGTGAAAGAGGCATAGGCTTGAGATAATCATCTTATGTAGATAATGGGTAAGATAAAAAAGGGAAGACCATAGAATTTGAGATCAAGGTAGATAGAACCTTATACCTTTATGATAGGTTATGTGTTCCTGAATTGAGAGGAATTATAGTACAGATCCTAAAGGGAACTTATGATGCTCCTTATGCTATGCATCTAGGGAGCATAAAAATGTTGTAATATCCTGAATTTCCTAAGGCTCTAGAGGTGTACAATCCTGGAATTTAAAATTTGTAAATAGGACCAAGATATGTGATATTAAATTATGCTATAAAGTATATAGAGTATATTAAGGGTTTAGAAAGGGATGTAAACAAGTTTAATAGAAGGGAGTAGATTACAAAGATAAAAGTCTAGATGATGTTTTAATCGAAAAATCTAAGAAAGCTTAAAAAGGGAAGTTTTTTTAGGGAGAGGAACATTATAGCACCCGAAGCCAATAAAGAATGCTAATTTGCATTTATATGTGATAAACCTGGTTCTTAAATTTCCAATTGGTAGAGTGATTTCAAGGTTACATGAAATAATTTAATTAACTGAGGTAAATAGGAACTAAAGAAGTTAATAAAAAAGGGGGACAGTAATTCATCTATCACAAAATTATTCCTTTTCCTTCTTATACCACAATTAAACTGAAAAACACCCCACTAAAACTTAGATAACCAAACATAATAGAGGGATGACAATTAGTTATAGAGGGTTAATGAGAAAAATTTAGGAACCCAAAGAAAATAGTATAGAAGTTCGGATAACCAATTTTGTTAAGGGTTAGGGAATTCGATAACTTAAAGCATTTGGTTGGAAGTTAAAATTTAGAGGACAAGAGGGAGAGAAGAGGAGACCGAGACTGGAATTACTAAAGAAGGACAGAGGTAACAACAAGGGTGTTAAAAGTTAGGGAGGAAAATAAAAAGGAGGTAGTAAAGAGTAATGAGGAATAGTAGAAATTGAGGCTATAGTGGCAGTGAACAACTGTTACAGCTTACAGTGGTAGCGCACCAAAGCACATTGTTGAAGTTATGGCCAACAGGGTTGAGAGTGTCAGGTGGAGTTAAGAATACAGCAAGAGCTTAAAAAGGGGATGTCATTAGTTGAGGTTAGAGATGGTGGTGAAGTAGTATTATTGGTGTATCAATGCAATGCAGCTACTAGTGCCCATAAAGACCAACTAGGTAGTAGTTTTACATAGATTTAGTGGTGTGAGATTGAATTGCACTGTATTGCAACACTAATTATTGCTAGTGCGATAAAAGGTAAAAACACTTTCCTCCCTTCCTCAGTTTTAATTTTTTTCATATGAGAATGTTGTTAAAAATTGTTATAGGACTATAGTATAAAGATTAAAGGGTGAATGTGATTAGGCAAAGGAGAAAAATGTTATAGAAGCTATTGCAATAGGGGATGGAATTCTTCAGATACAATACCAATAATAAAGGCTAAATTGTGTAAGGAAATAAATTTCTAAAAGAAAAACTAGGTAGAAATAACATAGAAAGAAAATGATTGAATATGGGAGGCAAACAAGACAAGCATAGAAAAGGATTTATGTATTATTTTATTAGTAGTCCTTTGCCAAATTTTGTTGGTAGAGTATCAGTGTACTAATGAGAAAGAGAGGAATAAATAAAAATAGGTAAAGTATGTACATGTCTTTGTAGGGAGAGTTAAAGGTATAAGGCAACTTTGTATGGTTGCAATGGGCTATTTAGATCTATAAAGAGGCTATATGTATATTTACTTGTGTTAAGGAACAAGTTAGCCTTATGATATTTATATGTAAGTGAATGTGAAGTAGTATTAATAGAACACCTACCTATTTGAAAACATATTAAAGCATGTGTATAAGCCTATACCATGATTAAAGTGGAAAATGTAGACTTAATAATTATCTAGAATGATGATGTAAACATGTCACATAATGTCAGGTACAAACATATGAGTTCATGTGCTAAATTAGCATAGTTAATTAGAAAAATTGAAATCCCTTATCATTGATGCAACATTGAATAGGAAAGACCTCTTTATACTCAATAAAGAGGTATGTACTCTCTTATTTCTTAAACTCTTTAGTAATAGAATGAGTTTTCTACTAGTTATTTAGTCTTTATTAAAATTACAAATGTGATCTTTTCACATAATAAATGTAGTTTATGTATTTGACATTAAATAAACATCATTAGTTTTAACTTAAGACATGCACATTTGTCTTGTATGGGCATATCTAAATAGCATACCGACATCCATTTTCTAGCCATTACATTAGACATAAAGATCAGTGTACCTTGACATATAATCCTTTAAGCAAAGGTAATACATTTTATAGGAATTATGAATAGCTATCACATTAAGAGCTAATATATATGTAAGTAATAGATTATAGTTTTTATCCTTTTTGAAGAGTCTTCTAGCAGTTTCAAGAGTAGCAATGCATATATCAAGTTCATGCATTGCATTTGTGCTTTTTAACTATAAAACACATGTGCTAGACATTGCACAGATAATTAATGTAGTTGTATGCTTCTATGAGTCAATATTAGTTACAACTAAATAGATGAAACATACTGTAAAACATATCAAGATAGTGGAACAAAACACAACTATGAAATATACCTATGTATTAATAAAATGACCCAAAAGAAAAATTAAATCTTAGGGTGTTAGAGAAGCCTTTAGACATAACCTGCTTGCTTTAATTCTCAAGTAACATGGTCAATTTTAAAAATGAATAATGGATAGCATGATAAGTAAATGAGAATGATGTAAATATATATGGTAGGAAACCTTACCAATTATGAACTAGATATGAGTTAGACACATTATAACATAGTATAGATAGGAACTGCATAAATTATATAGACCAAAAGTGGTGGGTAAATTGAGGGTGTTATCTAATATATTCAGCCTATAAAATTATCATATTAACTTAAGGAAAGAAGTATTTCTCCTCGAATCAATAAAAGGATATGTGCTCCTTTATCTTTTATCTTTATAGGTCAGATTGATCTTATGAAGCCATTTAATCAAAGACATCCCAATAATCCTAATCTCAATAGTAATTATGCTTTATAAGTTTATTCAATACATATCTTGTATAATATATTAACCATATATGCATATTTAAAAACATATACCAGCCTAGGTGGTATGGTAGCATTATTCATCCGTAGTGCTTTTCATTATTCTAGCTACATATTAGCTTGCAATACATTATTTATCTATATTTAACACATTAAATGCTTTAGTCATACTTGATGCATATTCTTAAAGCTAACATGAGTTAATAATAATTGAATGAGGTTGTTTTAAAAGAACATAAAGCATCAAAAATAATTATAGAATTAGAAATGCATAGCACATAAAATTAAGACAGTGATTTAATAAAACATAGACAGAACATGAGAAAATACAATTTTTTTGGATTGAGTTCTCAAAGAAATTAGTAACTTAAACATGAATGCCAATCAATTATACCATGGTGAGAGTTGTGTACAACTCACAAGTACTAAACCATACACATAACATTGTTAAGAAACAACATTAATCAAATGCAATAGTAGATAAAAGTTGTATGTGCATGAGAACATGTAACAATAAATCCAGAATGGCAACAAATCTAATGCACATACAAATATTATAAAGAGCCTAGGATAAGCCTCATAGAGCCAAGTTAGGGTAGCTTTGGCATGCCAGAAAGGTATAATATGCATATATACAATAGTTATAGGTTGGCACTAGTGCCATATTAGATATTTATTAGTATTATCAATTTATTAGTTATCAACTAAGTAGTGGCAGGGCAATGGGTGAGCTTATCAATGTCAATAATTTATCAACTTATTAATATTGTCAATTTATAAATTATTAGCTCAATAGTGGTAGGGTAATGGGCAAGTCTTTCCTTGTCACTAATTTATTAGCATACTAGTGTTACCAATTTATCAGTTATTAGATCACTAGTGGTAGGGCAATTGGTGAGCCCATCCTTGTCACTGATTTATCAGCCTATCAACATTATTAGCTCATCAGTTATCAGTCTATTTGTCCTTATTTAGGATCCCTCTGGGAGTGAGTTACCTAAGGTTCTAAATATGTTACATTCCTAAAATTAAGAAATATTAATATTAGACATAAATAAGTTAATCACAAAATAAGAAATAAATTATACTATAATGTACATCTTAGTCCTTATAGTTACATACACTAGACTGATGAGATATAGTATGGAAAAGATTAAATGAATCAAAAGAGATGCCATAACATGGAACATTAATAAATTACTTGTATTATAGTTGTATGATTCATTCACCATAGCAGGGCATATTCGTACATATATCCCTATAGTATAATTATTAATATGAAGTTCATCTAGTAAGGAGTGATCATCAACTACTAACATTAATTTGATAGAAGCATGTAACTAGTGCATGAAATATGCACATGTTGCACCATGAATAAGACATCTTGGTTTTAAAGTTGTTAACTTAGTTTTTTTCTAATGTGTTGGTTATGGGAGAATGCTGAGGATGGACAACCTCTCCTAGGGTAGCCTTATCTAAAATGCCTAGCATATCTTGACATTTTAGTTAGCCGATAACTTTTTATGTATCACAAGGCATTAATAGGAATTATATGTGTATTATACAATCTAGTAAACTTATATGTGCTTTATAAAATCTAGTAAATTGATTCTTACTATGTAATTGTTTACATATAATATGTCGAGTAGTGGAACAATTTTAGAGTGAGGATTCTTAAGCATTTAATAGATAAGCATGTAAAAATCCTCAGTTGATATGCTATATTTGTAATTAAGTACAGGTCACCTAGATCTACTCAGAGGAGCCCTATACAACTTTTTCTTTTACGTAGGAGAGCTTAGTTGTGTTCTTTAGTTGTTACACATGTGATGAACTTTGTGTCTTATCAGCAAATGAAATTGCTATATCTTAATGTTGATGTAGTCATAATGCGATAGATATGTATTTTTAAACATGATTCTTATACAGGTGAAAATTTTTATGAGGCACACAGTTAGCTATTATGCTATTGAAATTTTATCTTAGATCATATGTTAGCAAGAATATGTCATTTATAATGTTCAAGTTGTCTAGTAGGATAAACTAATATAATCATTTGATTTAACTAAGTAAGCCATAACCTTCCAAGTTTAAGCAAATAAATAATGTAGTAATAGTCCCCAATTGTTACCTAAGGGTAGGGTGTTACATAGTGGTATCAGAGTAGGTCTATAGTTTTAGCAATCTGATTTACATGTTCAGAGCATGATTATGTTATACATTTGCATTTGTTTACTACTTCAGCTTACATAAAATTATTTTGGTAAGGCTTTTTGTGCACACTAAAAAGGATGTGCTCA